>OY723396.1:14736589-14756589 GCA_963210295.1 Ophion ellenae
GTATAACACGAACACACGCTTACAACTTCGAGGACCGTCCGAGTAGTTGACAATTGTCCCTACAGTCCGACCTGCGAACCCCAATGTCGTCGAAATCACCGATGATGAGTGGAAGCACTAGTATTTGCATAAGGGCCGTTTCGAGGACTGTTTTGCACCCAACCAACGAATCCAGTTGAAAAAAAATGGGCACATGGGCTTATAGGCAACGATATGATGATACAACGAGCCTCGAAATGTACTTCCCGTAGGTATGGACTTACAGACCATACAAGACATATCCCCACCACTGACTGTGGTACCTTTTTTAATGGTATCGAAGTTTACATCATTGGAATCTGACGAAAATCATTTTTTTTCCTATTTTCGATTTTTTTCGCTACATTTAGGCTACGAAAATCACTAAAGCATTTTTGAGGATTCGAAATCTATAGCCGATAAATTTAAAAAACGTTCGATATTAAAAATAAAGAAGTGAAAAAAATCAGGATCAATCCGCATCAAGACATCTTGTATATGGGTACAAGGTGCCCGAAAATTTTCGCAAGATCACCCTCGTATTGTGTTTGTATGTATGTGTATATATATATATACACACACACACAACCTTTTCAAGGCCGTTTCAAGGACCATTTTGCACCCATCAACAAATCCATTATAAAAGAATGGGCACATGGGCTTATAGGCAACGATACGATGATACAACGGGCCTTCAAATGTACTTCCGGTAGGTATGGACTCACAGACCATACACTAAGACATATTCTGTACCCACCACTGACCGTGGTACCTTGTATAATGGTATCGAAGTTTGCATCATTAAAATCCGACGAAAATCAATTTTTTTTCTATTTTCGTTTTTTTTCGTTACATTTAGGCTACGATCATCACTAAAACATTTTTGAGGATTTGAAATCTATAGCCGATAAGTAAAAAAAAGTTCGATATTAAAAATATAGACATGAAAAAAAAACAAGATCAACCCACATCAAGACATCTTGTATATGGGTACAGGGTGCCCAAAAATCTTCACAAGATCACTCTCGTATTTTTTTATTTTTTTTTTTACATATATATTCACCTTTTCCACTCGGTCCCCACCGCCCTTCTCCTCCGTCTCCTCGCGCTCCGTGGGTACCCTCGATTTTTTACTCTCCCGTCTGGCTCGGTTATCGGTCTGAAATAAATCAATCAGACCACTTCGAAATAAATAATTCCAGGGTTATCACCATGTACGTACTCGAAGACAGAGCGAAAGGTGTGGCAATTGTTTTCGAATGTTACTTGCAGTAGTGTTTTTTTTGTACCTGGAGAATATTTAATAAATAATGGTGATGTGTGAAAAAAAAAACATGTTGAATGATGAATTCATGTTATTAATGGAAAATGGCCTAATTGAAGAATTTGATGATGCTCGCTTGTGGTTGAATGTGGACTGTTCAACTGTCGTGTACGAAAGCGTCAAACTTATTACGTCGAAAGGGTGATCGAGATCAGTCGTCGGGATCGGATGAAATTGAATTTGACTCAATTGGCGCTCTCGTATAGAGGCGCACACGTTACATGGATGGGTAACCCCGTCGCGACCCCGCGCAGTGGCAAAGTGGTACACGCTGGTGGCGTGGAAATGAACGAGGCATGATTTCCGGAGCCAGCTCATCTCCCGACGACGCACTTGCGAAGGAGTGCGAGCATCGCATAAATATATATATCTATATGTGTGTGTGTGGGGAGAGAGGATTTTTTAAAGCCATTGTAGCTATTTAAGGGGGAGATTGCTTTAGGCAACCGAAAATAAGCGAATATGCAAGATTTTTTACGGGGAAACTGTTCCACATAATTAAAATTTTATGTACATAGAACATCTTTTGATTTTGCAAATTTTTCTTTATATTTATAAACGATGGCTGTACGACACTCGCTTCAGAGACGGTTGCCGCATGAATTGTTCCACGGTGTGCAACCTAGCTTCTGATGAATTAATCTCAAACATCGGAGCCAAAAAGTTTTAGATTTCTGAGACCCACATGCTTTATGTGGACCTGGAAAATCCAAAGAAAAGTAAAAATTCGAATAATGGTACGTGTTTGAAATAGTGTTCTATTTTTCATAAAAATTTTACTATAGAATTTGTCAATGGAAAAGTAGTTTTTTTTATATGATTTTCAAGGAACTTCAGGTTCACATGGACGGTAGTTATGTTATGTAAAAGTGTGCGAAATTTCAAAATGATCGGTCAGATAGTTTTTAAGTTATCGTGTACGAGATTCAAAAAAAGTGGTTTTCAGACGAACGCGTATGAAGTTTCGAGGCTCAAAAATGTTGTGACCCAATGACCTACCGATTAATCTGCGATTCCGGGCCATAAATTAGTCCCTTAGCTTCTTCGTGGAGTTCAGTTTTTTCGATAAGCTCATCTTTACATTATAAGGGTGTTGCTCCCCTCTTTCAACACGTCTGGCTGTTTTGAGGACGATTCTCGAATTTGTTTTAATCTGTTATTAGAATGGCCTCTAGGAAAATATTATTATATACTTCGGACAATAGGACAAGGATGGTCCTCGAAGTTGAATGTCTTCAAAATCGTCTTTCCCGATTGTATATATATAAAGTTGTAAAAAATGATATAATTGCAAAGCACGAAAATGAATAATTTTTTTTTCTAGTAAATGGAAATATACTAATGGCCGCCTAGGCTTTTATTGAATTATTTATAAATCGATCCTCTTCAAATATAATAATTATTTTAATCATTAACTGACAATGAATTAGTCATGTGTAATATATATTTGAATTATTAAATGAGTTATGTAAGTATATTAATCACTTGAATGATTAGTTAAGTTATTCGTTATTTTCGTGCTTTGAAATTACATCGGTTTTTCACAACTTTATATATATATATATATATATATATATATATATATATATATATATATATATATATATATATAAAGTTGTAAAAAAACGATATAATTGCAAAGCACGAAAATGAATAATTTTTTTTTCTAGTAAATGGAAATATACTAATGGCCGCCTAGGCTTTTATTGAATTATTGATAAATCGATCACCTTCAAGCATAATATTTATTTGAATCAATAAGTGACAATGAGTTATTTATGTGTAATATATATTTGAATTATTGTGAAAGTTATTAAAGTATAATAATTATTTGTTTTATTTGAAATTAGTGTTTTGCTGAAAACTTGATAATTCCACGAGCGTCCAAAACGCAAGGTGCAATCGTTCGCTAATTAAAATTAGCGATTTTTTTTCGCACGACCACAAGTCAACGTACGTCTGACAATGAACGAAACTTTGGAGAACGTGTCAGCGATAGACTGCAAAATAATAATTCTCCAGTACAATAACGATTAAATGTCTGTCCATCTTCTTCAAACAGTATTTTTTGCAATAATTTACGGTAACAGCTGATGTTGAAGTAAAATAATTTATAAACAATATTGTGAAAAAGGTACTCTTTTCGTTGTGCAAAATCATAGTGGATCGGCTTCCGAATAAATGTATAAAACTTAATTTAAAAAGTATCCTACTTGTACAGAAGGATGCATGAACATTTTCTCTATTCTCATTGTTATGTTTATAAAATAGAAATAATGTAATTTATAAGCAAAAAAAATGATTTATAAATAAAAGAAACCTCGAAATTTTTGTCTTTAAAACTATTAAATTCTCGTCACCTTTTTTTGCTCACTTACCGATTTTATTCGACAAAAACTCGCAATTTTGACTGGCAGCACACGACTGTATCATTAAAACCCTTCGTTGACACACTTATCATCGGCCACGATTTTGACACACTGAGTTGATTTAACCCGGAAAGTACTTCATCCACCTTCCATTAATCCTTCGGACAGTTTTCATTGAAAAAATCAGGTATACACTTTAATCATTTCTTGATATGTATGCATAATCAAAATTCCAAAAATATCAAATTAAATCGTTCAAAAAAATTATTGAAAATGTTCAATTTTGAAAAAGTGAGCATTTTATTAAAAATTCATTCGTGTCAAGATAACCCAGTGTGTCAACGCAGGGTTAATTATACGTACCTTTAATTAATTTCGCACCTCTTGCCTCGGACACACCAAGCGAACAACGAAAATTACGCGCAACGGGTAAGGTAAAAAAAAGCGTACAACGTCAATCTGCGAATCACTTGTTAACTTGTATTTTTGTTAATAATCATCGTGCGCTGAATGTAGCGCCGAGCGAACAACGATCGAAAATACAGGTAGTCGGATTTTACGTGCGTTGCACATGGAAAAAAAATCACGTGTATAATAATAGTGTTATACATATTCTCTTTATTTTAATTTCTCTTTAAATTCTTTCTTTAATTTATCTAGGCAATATAGAATAATATCATTTGTAAAAAACGTATCCTCTCGAAAGATAATGGGGATCGAGGAATTGTGACTTGGATTTATTTTCATTAATTTTTTTTCAGGGAGATCGGAGGGAGTTGGATATTTTTCTCTAATTGGTGACTCGCACGCACACACATTTCGCTCTACTCGCGAGCTATGCTTCTCTATAAACGTCTTTCTCTGCTTCTCGTTTCTTTTTCCCTTCGCTTTCTGTCGCTTGTAAATACGTAAATTTTTTGTTTATGGCTCATGAGCTCGGTAATAAAAATAATCAATCTATATATATTAACAATATCGTATAATCTATTTTCCAAACATATATATATATATATATATATATATATATATTTCCGCGTTGCGTCGCGCGTGCCAATTGTGTGTGCGTGCTTGCACGTTTTTTCGTTTGCTTGTTAATAAATAGAGAAACATATACATAATATTAATCGTCGAGAAAGTTCATGTGTATACACATAGCTTAAAATACTATATAATGCAATTAATGTGAGACGAGGACGAGGAGGAGAGGCGAACAGAGAAGGGGTCGGGGTTGGGGTCTTAAAATGCTTCGAGTACGTGAAACAATGTTGGGGCGAAGCTTTTTTCGCTCTCAACCATGTCTGAGCGGTCAGTTGAACAATTTTTTTTTCTTCTTTTCTTCCTTTTTTTTCTTACAAGTCCTATGTATACATATAATAAGGTTGTGTGTATTCCGTGTGCGCGTGTGTTTGTGTGCCTTCGTGTATTCGTGTTTTATATACATATGTACAAAAGAAGTTTTTTGTTTTTCCATTTAACAACGATTAATCACTATCAATATAATTACACTTTAGTGACTTTTTTTTGTGTTTTAATTTGTCGGTTGTTTTTGCAATTGCGTTGAAAACGCTTCGAAAGAACGAACGTTTTTTTTTTTCGTACGGAAAAAGGCGTTTCGTTTCGGGCGGTGCGCGACACATGTGCGATGTGAACAATGTCCAAAGGAATACTGGCGCGTCTGTCGGGAGGGAAAATGTAACCGGGATTTAGCGTGTCCGGTCCACGGGGGAATATTCTTGAGTTCTTCTCGATTTGTTTTTTCTTCTTTTTTTCTCTCCTTTTTCTTAAGGATGGTAAGGGAAGTAAAGCACAGGGAAGTATTGCACGATCATGCGTTCGAAAGACTCCGGCTGGCAGAACGACTTATGAACAAATTTAACAGAACACGTCGATAAACAACCGTTTTTTTTTACGATTGTGTATTGCGAAATCGACAAATAGCAGGATTATCGAACATGTAATTTCTTTGTTTTTTTTTTTGTTGGTTTGTCTTTCATCGCAGCTCGCTCGCGATATATTTACAACAAACGTTCATGATACTCTGAAAATTTGCCATTGAAGTGGTTATTGGCCACTTTTCATTTATAATCGTTATTTTTTTTTCGTGGCTCTGCAAGTGGGCCATCAAAGTAATGGGTACAATTACTTGCCGGGTATGACACCTGTGTCGGAGAAGTCATTTTTTTTGGAAACACACGTTTTTTGCACACATATACCGAGATCGTTGTGTTAAGGACAATAGTCCAGTAAAAGAGACGAAAACCCAGCACTTTTTAGCGTAGATTATGATTTTTTTACTGAGATGGTTGCATACTGAGAATAACCCCAATAAAATGTCACTCGACTCGCCCCAACCCTAAGAAATAGGGGTTGAAAACTTAAAAATCGCCGTATCTCGATAATTCATAGCCCGATGAAAAAATGTTTCGAACAAAAGTTGTTTGGAATAATAAAATACGTATAAAGTTATCTAACGTCCAATCCTCTATCTTGGAAAATAGCGACACAAAAACGCAATGTGCCGCTATTTTCAGAGATAGGGGGTTGGACGTCACATAACTTCATACGTATTTTATTATTCCAAACAACTTTTGTTTGAAACATTTTTTCATCGGGCTATAAATTATCGAGATACGGCGATTTTTAAGTTTTCAACCCCTAATTATTAGGGTTGAATCTACCTTCAGTGAAAAATTCATATTCTACGCTAAAACGTGCTGAGTTTTCGTCTCTTTTACTGTACTACAAGGAAAATGGCACGTTTGGGTGACATAGACTCTCGGCGTCGAATCGTACTTTAATCTCGTTTCATGCTCGGGACGAGAAAAAGTCGAGGAAAATGAAGTAATGAGAGATCGTACGGTTCGACGAGTACGCCCGAGAGAAAAAGTTACGAGCTCATCCGCGAAACGTTCGGACGTTTGTATAAAGCGATTCGAGGCAAGAAAAAAAAGAGAGAGAGAGCGAGAGAAAAACTTGCAAAGAACTAATCACAGTGACGCTTTTCCATCTTAAAGGAGCCCCTTTTCCGGAGCTCGAAATTTTCAATATTCTCAAAATTTACGATTATAATCGACAGTCCCGTACGCGATACTACGTACCCCTAGCCCGTTCCACCCGCGAAAGCTCTCCTCCCCTTCCTCTTCTTCTTCTCCATAAATAATCGCGCCAGTCGCAACAACCTCGTCCTAGCCTAAAAGTCGATTCTAGTATCTTTTTTTTTTCACACGCGAGCGCAAAAGTACCTAAAATCTTACGCGGAGAGAAGAAGGGCACTCTCAGACTTGAATACTTTTCACAAATGCATTCTCGCAATCACATGATAATAGTTTGAAAGATCGGGGCTACAGATCTTCGTTTCATATCCGTATACTGTGCTTGGTCCGACGACAAAAAAAAGAATAATACAGCAATGAACGAAGAAAAAAAAACTGTTTCGCGCGGGAATAACTTGAGAGCGAACGGAAAAGTAATAGTAATTCGTATCACCTGGAATCGTCTTGGATCAACGAGAAACGCATGTTCAGGCGCGATGGACGTTCATCCACGAATTCAGCAGCGTGTTGCACCAACGTTCTCGTCCACGACTGCCACTCTCCTCGAGACATTTTCTCAACGAGCGGATTTTTTTTCCTAGCCTGGTGTGATTCCCAAATTTTTCGTCCCGAAAAGTCAACTAGGGCGGACTTGCTTATGCCTTCGAAGTAAATTCCGAGTTCCTTTTTCGAGAACAAGCAACTGTCCGGGTTTTTCGCGAAGGATATGGAATACCCTAGTTACTTTTTTAAAAAACAAGCCACCCCCAGTTACTTTTTGTGAAATAAGCAACTCCCTAGTTGGTTTTTTTGTGAAAATATGGAAGTTCCTAGTTACTTTTCGGCAAATAAGCAACCCCCTAGTTACTGTTTGTGAAAATAATTCAGCACCTAGTTAGTTTATTGTGAAATAAGCAACTCCCTAGTTACTTTTATGAGAAATAAGCACCTCCCTAGTTACTCTTATGGGAAATAGGCAACTCCCTAGTTACTTTTATGGGAAATAAGCAACGCCCCAGTCACTTTTCGTGATATAAGTAACTCCCCAGTGGGTTCGCAACTCCAAAATAGTAACCAGGGAGTTACGTATCTCCCGAGAAGTATCCGGAGCGTCACTTAACCTCCAAAGTAGCCAGGGAGCTACGGACCTGCCGACAAGTAACTAGGGCGTTGCCTAGCCCCAAAGAGTCGCTATAAAGTTGCTCATCCTCCCGAAAGTAACGAGAGCTACCAGGGACTTACGAATTCGAGGATCACGACACGATCTTTTCCACTAATGGAAAAAAGTCCGAGGCGACTGTAATCTTTCGTCCTTCCACTTTCTACACTAGCCGCAGGAAGCTTCGGGAATGATCGTGGCGAAAAAACGTTTACCCGAAAAAAGCGTAGCGAGAAGACAAGGTCATTGTCTTCTAAAGATAATACGGTCAATATGATCCGGAACGATTCCGTTGGAGCAACTTCGCTGCGTCGAGTGTTCGGGGCGGGTGATTGCTCATTGCAAAAGACACGTAGGTATCGCGGGCGAGATGAGTGCGCCGTTACACCTTCGTGATATCGATTGGGTGGTTGAAGCGAGCCGCGGTGTGCCACTGCTTCAGGATTATTCCCGTGAAATTCGGCCCCGGCACCACGGAACGCGCGGCACGACGAGTCCGTGCCAAAGCGCCAAGCACCTCGGCGATTCCACGTGTGGTTGACGAGCCTGACGTGGCTTGCTCGTAAACGTAGGCCGAGATATTCCTCCGTCATTCCCTTGCCCCTGCTCCCGTTGTGCCCATCGCCGTTGCTTGCCGATTTGAGCCCGTTGATCCTCCCCGGCGCGGTATGATTGAATAACGCTTTGAGCAGCGCCTGCTTGTCCCTTTTCTTCCTCAGTAAACCCTAGGTAATCTCCATGAGAAGCATCTAATGACTTTTTGTTGAATTCGCGAGTAACGAGATTGACTGTGATCGCCAGGCGTCAGGCATCGAGTCGCGAAGAAGAACAACTAGATTTTTGTTCATTAACATTTAAAAAGGAGAACGTCCTTCATCGGAATGTTCAACATTCCCCGCTGTATGGCCCGTTCTTTCCCATCCGTTCCTTCTCATCTCTTCCAGCTTGGCCGGACATTTTGAAATTTCAGCAGCGTGTGTCCGGACAGGCGGAGGCTATTCGCGCACCCTCGTTGCGCATATATTTACACACATATACATCAACCGGAGTTAGACTCGTGTTTGTTTTTTAATCCATTCGTTTGGTCTCGTCCGCTTGTTCGCGCCCTCATTCGCCGTTTTACTGATTGCACGGCGAGGAAGCGTGGGACTGCGCGTGGCCGCGTGAATTCGAGTGATTCGCCTCCCGCTTGAGCCTCTGCTTGAGATGCACCTTGGCGTGTCTCTTCTTCTCGTCGCTCCTCGCGAATTTACGGCCGCACTGGTCGCAGCAAAAAGGCTTCTCGCCGGTGTGCGTGCGCACGTGGGTCGTGAGGTGATCGCTCCGCGAGAACGATCTCATGCATATGCGACACTGAAAGGGCTTTTGGCCGGTGTGTATTCTTATGTGCCGTGTGAGCTCGTCGCTGCGGGAGAATCTCCGATCGCAGCCGTCGACGGGACACGCGTAGGGACGCTCGTGTACGGGCGTTTTGCTCGGTCGGTTTGGATACTTTCGGGGCTTTACGGGTACGAGCCTGAGAGGCAGAGTGCTCTGTTGGTATACCTGGGATAGGATCTCGTGGCCTTTGGACGTGCTGGGATTGTACTCTGCCAGTTGAACGCCCGCTGAGCTCTGAGCCGGTTGTTGTTGCTGCTGTTGGGGCTGTTGTTGATGCTGCACGGTCGTTTGGTAGCCGGAATTGCCGGTGGGTTCCTGCTTGAGGGTGGGTTCCTGATGATGATGATGTGGATGATGATGGGACAGAAGACCCGGATCGTAACTGTCCTCGTGGGCGGACAGCCAAGCCGAGGGTGTCGACGATGGGGTGTCGTGATAGCCCGGCGGTGGTAGGGGTGGTTTCGATTCGACCTGCAACAGCTCCACCGTCTCGCCGCCGTAGGGTGCCGAGTGTAGGGACGGGTGGAGGAACGGTTGTCCCGTGAGAGTCAGGGTCGGCGAGGGTAGCGAACCCCAGAGCTCCTGATTTGCTGTGTGCTGTTGCTGTTGCTGTTGCTGCTGCTGCTGCTGCTGCTGCTGTTGCGGGGTCTGGAGGGTGTTGAGCGAAGTCGCCTGGGTACACGTGGTCGTGAAGACCCCGCGATAGGTCAGGGTTGGAGCGGAGGATACCGGGGAGCCCGTGTGCGGCGCTGAGTACAGTATCACACCACCTTGAAGAACGTTGCAACGTTCCACGTCATCCTGGGTCTGATGCTGATTGCGCTGAGGACTCGATGAACCACCGACTACCGGGCCCGACGAGTCTTGATTGTCCTGGTGATGATGCTGCTGCTGCTGCTGCTGCTGTTGTTGTTGTTGCTGTTGCTGCTGCTGCTGCTGATGAAGATGATGATCCCGGGCAACCGACGCCGCTGTGTCTTCGTCCTCGACCGTAGCCTCCTCCAACGAGAGATCCTCGCCCGCCAGACTACCTGCAATCAGTCGGTCGAACGAAACCTTGAGAATTTCGCAATCGCACGGTACCAGGTAGCATCGCGAGTTTGGCAATTTCGTCAACGCTGGACGTCCAAGGGTGTGAGGATGGAGTGGATACTTGAGAACCCGTGGAAGGCTCGAAGATACGCAATCACATTGACTTTGATGAAGTACAATGAATGGACTTTCAATACTGAAAACGTTGTAACGAACATGCTCTGATCCACTATACCGCGACAGTGCTATCGGGTAATAAAACGAAGAAAAAACACAATCGCGGAAGTACTTCCTGCCTGGTGCTTTTGGACGAGTCTAGAGTGCGCTGACACCCCGAGGGTTGCGGAGGATCAGCAAACTCGTGGAACCGGCGACGGGGGGGCTTTTCGAGCAGCGAAAGTAGGCAGGAAGAGACTGCGCGATATGAGAAGCCTCTTATCTACTACCGAGCTGGACTACGCGAGTTCTCCCTATCTCCCGGTCGACTGTATCCTGCCATCCGTCACTTCCTGTCTAAGCTACACTTACATCCGCGAGTTACCGATCCCGCCCAGCCGTCACGGAAGGCCAAAGTTCCCATTGATGAGGAGAAAGACTCGCTCTTATGTTCCTTCGGTGTTTGCTGTTACCCTGGCGACACGAATGTCGTAAAAGACTGCTGGCAATATATCTCCGAAATTCGAAATCATGCTGAAACGAGTTTATTTTCCCTCTATTCAGCTGACAGCGTGGCCTAAAGACTCCCATTTCCTCTCCGCTATCTCTCATCCGAAGCACGAGGATTGAGCCTTCACTGGAAGCGTACCCGCTGATTTCGACTGGAAATTCCACCACGATACCGATCTCGTCGAATGAGGAGAATAAGAAACGATTCATCATTTGGTGATAGCAGTTCTCATTGAAGAATACAACGAAACTAAACGAGCACGAGGGACCCAGTGGCACACCGGTGGCCTACAATCTCGACGAAGTCGACGTGGGCGTACGCGCGCGAACGAAAAAGAGCCCCTCTCGAGCGAGTAAGAATAAAATGATACTCCCGAGCGTCAAGGGTCACGGATAAAATTGGACGGTGAATTTTTAATCGCACGCAGTTGAAAGCGAGAGTGAAGGTGAGGAAAAGTGGCGAGGGGTTGGCGAGAGCGAACAGTGGAAGCTTTCAGCTGGGAGAGCGCGATAAAGCGTTGAATGTGGGAATCGCGTGCGGGGATGGTCGGTAGGTAGACGACGGGGTCGAAAAGTGGAGTTGCCGGGTGAACTTGGTGCGGAAAGCATGAATGAAACGTTGGAGGGGTGGGTAGGCGCTTGGCTAGGTGCCGGCTACGTCAGCGAAAAATGAGGTGGAGGAGGTGATGGGGTAGGAGACAGAGCGGGGGGTGGGTCTGGGGAAGAAAACACGAACGAGGGTGGATGAGGGATGCCGTGGAAGGGATGGTGAGTTTGAGAGGTTGGCGAGAGACGGTGGAACGTAGAGGACACGGGGAGGCAAGGCGGCAGAGGGCAAGAGAGGACTCCTGAATGTCGGGGTCGTGGAGTATTGATCCAACCGGCTGGCGGTCGAGGTTCGATATTGGCCGTTTTCGCGGGCGACTTGTACTACGTCACTGGCGCCTCGTGGCCGCACTTAAGCCGCGCACGCTGTATCCATCGGTCGAGAACCACCAGCCTCGACTTTGACTTTGAAAACGGCCATCGCTACCATCAAGGCTCTCCGGGGTTGCCGGTTCAAAGCAAACGAAAGGGGGAGAACTTTCGTCACGCGAATCGATCTGACTCAAGGTCTCTATCGCGATTTTTTTCTCACCCTCCGTACATCTCTCTCTCTCTCTCTCTCTCACACACACACGCACACACACACACACACCCTCTCTTCAATATTCCAGCTTTAGTTTTTCAATCAAGTATGAAGATGATAATTTGAATAAATCAAATATCGATCTCCCATTTTTTTTAACTGTCAATTAGCCACTATTTTTTACAGACAAAGCAACAAATATCCGCCCTTATCGAAATGACGCAACCAAGGTTTGTGTCTGCTCTTGGCTCAGGGTGACCGAGCTACGAATTTAGGGAATTTATCAGGATAGCAGAATACCAGGCGGAGTAGGAGCTAGTCCCGAGTCGATGCAGCTATACCTGAGGCACTTTCATCCCCGAGTTTCCATAGAAGTTGTGAAGTTAAACATGCACGAACATTTTCAGTCTAAACGTCCTAACCGTGGAAATCTCCATTGTCCGATTCAAATCTCAAAAAAACCATTATCGGCTCCCTCCGGAAATTTTCATTCAAAACCAAAACTCGCGTGAAGCAGCAAATTGGTAAAAACTCAATCAAAGTACCCGAGAAATCTAAGAGCCCCGATGAGTACATACGATTCGCGAATCGTCAAAGACAATTGTCAAAGACAAACCCTATGATCCATACGCGCATTTTATCCGAGGAGGTATCAGGGAAGAATGAGGCAAGAGAGTAAGCGATGTGCATCGTTGCATCTTCGTTCAAGGGTTTCCTTTTCTCCTATTAGTTTTCAGTGGGACAGCAGGACGAGGGCAAGACTCGAAAAAAGGGGTTGTGTGGGTGGGTAGGAGGTTTACGCGAGGGTAACATTTATGGATTGTTGATCGAAAAGTAGAAGCAAAGTGAAGTGTCACGTTTCGGCAATAACTCCGGGTATCTCTTGGTATACCTGAGATTGGTGGTGGCTCAACGAGTGCCGAAGGTCCGAAGAACGAGGGTAGATCGCTGCTCGTTGTGACTGGCGTATTGAGATCACCGGGTTTGTCCTTTTCCCCGTTATCGCGACTGAGATCATCGCGACAATTTCCATTGCACTCGTCGTCATCGTCGACGCTTCGTTGCTGCGTCTGATCGTGATGAAGCAAGTGACGCTTGTCGCAGACGTTCGCGGACTCGCTTGGCGACGCTGGACCATCGTGATGTCGATGATGATGTCGCAGATGATCATCCGTTACGTTGTTGTTGTTTATGCTGGTGGTGTTGTTGTTGTTGTTGTTGTTGGGGTTGTTGTTGTTGCTGTGATGATGATGATGGAGTCTCGTGTGGTGATCGGGTGAATTCGAGGATACCGGATGAAGGGGGGGACAGCTGGAGAGTGTCAGACTGGGCACGATCTTCAGGTTGTTGGCGTTGATCGACGTCGCGATAGTCGGCGATGTGCCTCGGGCACCCAGTCCTACACCACCACCACCACAGCCAGAGTTACCCGAGGTCGAACTCGCGGACGTGTTGTACGCGAGACACGCATCGAAGCTCAGCTGCACCGTTTGAAGATTGAACGTGGCGTGATGATGATGATGATGGTGATGATGATGATGTCCTGGCGGTGGTGACGAGAGCAAAAAGGGACTTGCAGCCGCGTGATGCTGCGTGCCCACCACCTCCATACCGTCCATCGTCATCCTTTGCAGCAAGTCTGTGTCGCACGTTATCACCGGTCTCGGCAGCGATTCTATCGGCTCCGACGACGATTCCCCGAGCCTCGAACTTTCATGAACACTTCGAACCTCGTCTGCGATTCCCTCGGGCTCGCACTGCGTCTCCTCGCCTATGGTCGTATCGTTCAACGCTATTATTATTCTCGTTAGGACAAACTTTCTTTGCTTCTCACACCTCCTTGTTATTACTATTCGAATTGGTATGTTACGCGTTTACTCATTGACACGAAAATACGAATTGAAGTGTCTCTTCGCGTGGTTTACTTTCGTTACATCAGTGTTTTCAGTCTGCGCGCCTGATCTCTATTCCTCTCTGCCTCGATCTCCCAATCCCACCGACTCTGTTGCACCGGTCAACAGAAACGGACCCAAAGATCAGGCTCAAAGGCAATTGTCCTCACCGTGAATTATCAGCTTAAATATCATTCGATGAACCAACTATCAAGCGACGATTCAAATGTCCCACGCCAGCTAGACTGCCACTTGGGCTACACGTGCCTATGCACGATCCCCTTTGCTTAGCATCGAAGCCTTAGCAAAGCACCGCAAACACCACGTTCCACACACATACATAGATGGTAGCTGTCTACCGTTTTTTATTTGTCTCCTGTCAACAATGTATTAGATCTGTCCCTGGATTTCTTCACTGTGCGTCGCTTCTGTATGGGACACGCGTTTACACAATGGGAGTCTGTATAGCACCTGTATATACGTATACATACATACAAATACGTACATGTACGTATGCAACTGGAGATGCGTGGGTTTTCCTGGGGTCGAAAAGCCCAAGTTGCAGAGGCGCGAAAACCCTTCTCTCTCTCTCCAGTGATGGTCACTTCCCGCATGCAGTGTCTTCGGTTTGAAAAGCCGCGGAACCACCGGGACCATACGTGTGTGATGTATGCACGCGTGTATATTCGCGCGCCCCCGTTAACGTATCGCACTTACGTCTAACAGTCTCTATCCATATATGCGTGTACACACGTATATGTTATTCCCGCGCGCGCCCGAACCTTTCTATATTCCCGTGGGTGTATTATGCCGCGCGGCGCTCGGTGGTTTCGAAGCGCTGAGATACACACAGGCAAGATATACACACACATACACACACCGACACGCGCGTGCGGCCAACGCACGTCGCCCGTGGGTGACGCGTGTTACTTGTTTATATACGTATATATCCTCCAAGTATGGTACCGTGTCCCGCTGGCTGGTGGCGGTGGCCGTCGTGTGTTTGGTGGCGCACCATGGACCAGGATGTAAAGGACGCGCGATGCGTGGGGGTCGCGCACGAACTGAGCCGGGCCGCGGCGCGCCCCGTAGTTTTATGAATGGACCGCGGAGACTGTCCCATATTTGGAAGCGTCGAGAGGCGCTCGGCCAATCCCCGCTCTTCGGCTCTATCTCGCAACTCGAACACCCCGCTGTCCTCCTCCTTGCCCAGCCGCGGCGCACCCCTCCAACCCAGCGCGCTCCCTCCGCGGCGTCCAGCCACGCCGCATGTCGCGTGCGCTTTCTCGCCGCTTCAACCTCTCCCCCAGCCATACCTCCCACCGCCCGGCTTGACGCGCACCGTTCGTCTCACTCGTGCTCAACTCGACGTGTACGCGCGCACTCGTGTGTTGTTGCCCCTCGAGCGCTGCCCCCACATCGCCGGCCGGCCGGCCGCCACGTGTACCCTTCGCTCCCCCCCGCCCCACGCCGCCTCTGGGACGCAGCCACCTCTGCCCCACCATGTGCCGCGCGACTCGCTCGAGCCGCCGATGCCGCGCTCCCGCGACACTCGACTATCCCACTCCTGCCACTGCCGCGCGGACATGCTCGTACTTGCCCCGGCGCGCGGCTCGGGACCCTCTCGCCCCGCGCGCCACGGTTCGCCAGTGACGTAGCGACCCCCTCCCCGCAAACCTACTCGCCTCACCCAACGGCCCCCTGTGACGTAGACCGCGGCGCGCGCCCAACCTCTGCCACACGCGCGGTACCCAGAGACCGCCGAGAGAAATTCCTCCTCCTCCCCCCACACACCCCACCCCGCAGACGATCAAACCGACAACCCTCCTCGCGCCGCGCTCTGCCACCCTTCGTTGCCGCGCGCGCGGTTCCGAACGGTCGATGGGCTTGCGGGAGAAATAGAGACGGTCAGAGAGAAAGAGGGATATCGAACGATCGATGGAGATGTGTATATACATATATATGTGTGTGTGTGTGTGTGTGTGTATGGATATATTAATGTTTATATAGTTTCGGTCGCTGTACGCGTATAGGGACGAGCGTCGACGTTGACGACACAGACGTGGGATATCTTGCATCTATAACTTCCTGAGTGAAAGACACATCGTGCGAGCGTGTATGTGGATGCGAGGACGAGAGACAGACAGTGCCGGACGAGAGAGAGAACGACAAGCCGAGTCGACGATGGAAGCGAGAGAGCGAGAGCGAGGAAGGGAGAAAAAGTTTGTACAGCGGAGACTCTCGCGTGGACGTGCGAGTGGTATGGGAAGCCAAAGCTTCGGTAGCCTTGTGTACCAGGCAAAACGGTCGAGCACTTGTGCCTACATGCGTATGCGGTAGGCGCACGGGACTGTATGGTATCCTTTCTTCTTTTTCGTTTGACGTGTTTATCTATCATACATGTCAGGAGGAGAAAAAAAAACGTTTCGAGCGTAGATTCATCTATCCAAAATCTTGCCACGATGAATAACGACGGACGGACTCGTCTGGTCGCTTTTTTTTACCGCTAATTACATTTTCATTGATTTTTTTCTTCTGGGTTTCTTTTCTTAGGCTGTTGCTTGGATGGAGGGACACTTGACGCCCCCACGATGTTGCCGTTACGGCAGTAGGCAGGCGTGCAGTCCAGGGCAAAATTCATGGTGTTTGCGACAAATGACCGTAGAGAGATGGTGGGATAAAACTAAGTAGGGGTCGTTAGGAGATCGGTATATGGCGGCCGTAAGGATTACCCTTGGGGTTAAGGGGTTCGCATTAGGTTGATATTTTGAAAATATTTTGAATGTGTTTTTTATAGCATAGGGCCCCCATGGAAATTGATGTATGTAAAATATATCGCCTATATAGTGACGAAAAATAGAATAATACGTATATATTCAGTATTTATGCACCAAATATATGACGCATATATGACTCATATATTTTCGATATATTTTTCTGACCAAAACATATATGCTACGTATAAACACTATATATGATGCATATATGAGGCATATACGACGCATATATTTCCGATATATTTCCAATCTATTTTTTTGTCAGAAAAATATATCAAAAATGTATGCGTCATATATGACTCATATATGTGTCATTTATGCGTCATATATGACGCATACATTTTTGATACATATTCCTGACAAAAAATATATGCTGTGTATAAACACTATTACAGTTAAACATAATAAAAACTTAAAACTTAAACTTAAAAAAACTTAACTTACAGTTAAAGTACGCTATTACATATAAACACTACATACACGTATGCTACGCATATCTGTATATATGTGGCATGTATGTACCATTTATGCAGTATATATGTGGTATGTACGCAGTGTGTATGCAACATTTATGCGAAATATTTGTGGTATATATGCAGGGTAAATGCTACATATATCATTGATATATGATACATTGATATACAGTAATACCACGCATATACATCTCATATATAAAAACGTTACGAAAATTAGAATTTGGCACATATATGCAACATATATTTTCAATATATGGCATACATTTCACATTTATTACAATTACTAATAAAATAAATTTGCAGTAAATTTTTGCGTATATAAATTTCTATGGGGGGGTCTTCATTTTGGTTTGCAACAGACATTTTGCTAAAATTCCTAAAATTGAGCGATTTACCCTCTTTTATTTTACATTCTGCGAGACACATTTTATAAAATGGTGTAAGTTCTCAAAATCTGTTCGTCTGATTCACTTCAAATTCGGGCAGAGCAGAGTTCATAACATTTTCTATCGTAAGGCCGGATGATTTTTCGACACGTTCATCTGTTTGTTAATAACAAATTATTGAAGTTGTTTTTTTTTCGGTCGAAAACCGAACTTGATTCTATAGCTTGCCATTTCTGTGACTCTCAAAACTTTAAAAAAGTACCCGGTCTGGCGACAGTTTTATTATTATACTGAAAGTACATTTTGTATTTTTCATTTTAGATCAGCCTAGTTGCCAGAAACACCAACAGTGATTGTTCATCCGGCAACGGTGGGACTTTGTTTAAATAACTATAACTCCACGCTTTATCAATATTGGTCAATTCAAAACAAACTCAAACTTAGCAAAACAATGCATTAGTCATGCGTAAAATCCTGTCCTCGTCCCTCCCATACTCTCATAAAACTAAAGATATTGAAATCAACCTGTTTTTTGGGTCTCAAACTTAGGAGTTGTAAGAGTCGAAAGATCACTTTTTTCATAACCAATATATTTTGACAGTATATCATATTATAAATGTCCCCTGAAAAATTCAATGTTACCGGATAAAAATTGACAGATTTATAGGCTGTTATGTTATTGACGCTCGTCGGAACGCTCGGAGCGTCGTTCGAAACATCAAACGCTTTTTTCTCGAAAGTACATTTTCAAAGACGGTGAGCAAAAAATCTCAAAAACTACTGCATCGATGTTTCTGACATTTTTAGGGCGCTTTCTAGATATAAAAATATACTATTTGATCGAACGATTTTTTTTCGATGTATACTTTCGATTTAATGGACGAAAAAAGCGCATATTTTCTCAAAAATCGAAACGCTCAGTTTGAACACGCGCATTTTTTTTTCAACTTGGTTTTTCGGAAATTCCTTCGATTAATCATAGAATAAGCCAATATACTAACGAAATCTGTTTGATTTTTTGATACTAGATAACGTGGTTAGAAGGGCATTGCTGAAATTTGGAGGGCATGTTGATTTTATTGTGTAGGCAGGTAAGGGGATTATTCAAAATTTAACCCTTAAGGGGAGAAAAGGGGTGTACAATTTTGTATGGAAATGTTTTTAAATCTATTCGGATTTACGTGAAATTTTATATTCGTGCTTCTTGACACAATTAACGAAACACGTGTTTCGGCATTTTTGCAAGTTCAACCCCTAACGGGAGAAAGGAGGTAGCAAAGTTTGCAAGGAAAATAAATAAAAAAATCTGTTCAGAAGATTTACTTGAAACTTAGTATTAATGCTCTTCAACACATATAATAAAGTCCGTATCCTAGCGTTTTTCGAAATTCAACCCCTAAACGAAACTGTGTGGCAAAGCTGGTACGAAAATAAATAAAAATCGGGTCAAATTTACGTGAAACTTTTTACAACTGCTCCTAGACACAATTGATGAATTTTCAGCGTTTTTGGAAATCCCTCAGGCGAAAAGTTTATCCGATAAAAGAAATACCTGGCCAAATTTATACTTGAAACTCAGTATCAATGCTCTTCAACACAATTCTACGTGTTCCTTAACAAAACATTTCAGAAGCGCATTTCATTGAGGAGCATTCGGCACAAGTCCACGCGTGCGAAGCCGCGGGCGAAAAGCTAGTCGACTATAATCAAATATCTCTACACAAAAAAAATTACAAAATGTTCTTCAGTCGATACTTTCTCAAATACCTTATTTTCGTAAAAATTCATCGACACGGTTTTCAAACAAAAAAAAATCCCAAAAACGAGCCGACTCCGAGCTGACTACAACTAGGCATAACCCGTTAAGCAAACTCGCGTAATCGATACAATCCAGAAGTACCCTCTATTGCAAAGACTCGTGCGAAATATGCGGTAGGCTTTCCTCTTCAAAAATAAATATTGAAGGAGGTCACCATATTCCATATTCTCGGTCTCGTCAAAACTCGAAGATGTTACGGAACAAAAGTGTTATAATAAAGCAACGAGACTCGAATGAGTCATGGACTTTTGGAAGCCTTCCAATATTCGTCCAAACTTGAGGGTTATTGAGTAATCCGCGCGGATGGATATCCCTCACGAGGTGTGCTGCTCGCTTTTCATCATTTTCTTCAACTTCGCGCACGGATAATTAACGATGAAAATTGGACGAGTCCCGATAACCGTGGAGCGGACGAGTAACGATGTTGACTAACGGTAAAGTTTGCTAAGGGGAAAAAAAAGGTTTTTGTAACTGCCTTTGACACCCACGCGCAATTGTTGTTACTTCCAGACACCCGTGCTTAGTTAATTGTGCCCAAGTC
>OY723396.1:14759089-14762122 GCA_963210295.1 Ophion ellenae
GGAGCGGTCACCGCGCCGAGTATCGGCTATGCACGACGCTGCTCAAAAGGGACGAGGAAAAAATTAGGGACTACCTTTAGACGAGGAAAAAATTTACTGATTTTTATGATTTTTTTTTTTAAAGAAAAGATTTCTTCACAAATATTGAGATTTTGGATGTTTTTTTCTACTACTTTTAGTTGTTACATGGTATTTATTAAAAATTAATATCCAAAAATGGTGAATTTATGGCAGGGTCTTTTAAACTGCATTTTCAAAACTGGCGTGACGAATAGCTACAAAACCAAACGATCGATTCTGATAAAATTTGGCATAAATCTTTCCAACCCTCATTGTCTAAAACATGAGCTTAAATGTTTTTCAAAATAAGAAAAAAGTCTTTTTTTTATTGCAAAATATAACTATTTTTTTCGGAAAATTCAATCTTTTTGTTTCAAAGGGTACCATTTCAACGATTTTCAACATTTCTCACTTTTTCTTGGTTCATATCTTGCCTATGAGTGTTAATGAGAGAAAAATCTTCGTTCGTTTTTTTTCCATATCAATCCCGCCGACGCTACGTGTCGCGACGTCTGACAACATCCACCGCAACCCGTTTTGAAGACCTTGCCATACCTCCGCCATTTTTAAAGATTAATTAAAATAAAAAGTACCATGTAACAGCCAAAAGTAGCGATAAAACTTACCCCAAGTCTCAAAAGACGGGGAAGAAGCCTTTCTTTTTAGAAAAAAATCACGAAAATCAGCCATTTTTTCGTCGCCTAAAGGTATCCCCCCGCCCCCAATTCAAAGTACCGCCGGAGTCGAACTCAGACAGCCCATTTACCAGTGACGGTTTTTTCTTCGAGCCCGACGATATTCGCAACACTCCGGGGGTTCTCTCTCAAGAATTGGAATGAGTGGAGTGACAAGTGTGCAGTGGAAATTAAGAGGGATCGTAAAAGCCCACAAGGGCACGCGAAGGAACATTGGAAGCTGAGAAAAAATCTCTCGTACTTACAAGGAACATCCCTCAGGTGACAACCTTCGATTTTGTTGAAATTTGGATATGTTACAAAGCACCGAAAAGTAAGCGATACTTTTTTTTTATCGGAAAAACGGTTTTAAGGGGTGAAACCACCCCTTAATATAGGGGTGGTTCACCCCTTAATTCTTTTTTTTCGCGATGTCATTATAGTGGATTTTTCATTGCTTCGGATTAGAAGATTCGTTTTTGTTTAATTATAATCGGTGGACTCCTTGTGTGTGAAACTGCTATATTACCCCTAGAGATGCCTTTTTTCGAGGGCTGGTTTCACCCCTTAAAACCGTTTTTCCGCCGATAATTAAAAAATACGTATCGCTTACTTTTCGGTGCTTTATAACATATCCGAATTTCAACAATATCGAAGGCTGTCACCTGAGGGATGTTCCTTGTTAGGAGTACAAGTGCTACATTTGTTCGAATCGAACCAAGCTTGCCAGTAGAGGTAGAAATCAATAAAAACTCCACGAGCGAACCCCGAATGAAGTACAATCCTTTTTTCGAGACTTGAATGTTTACAGAGGAAAAAAGCTTCGATTCGTTTATCCTTGTCCTTTACTCTCTATCCTCTGATACGTCCTTAAAAAAGTCTTCCGAAATCTCAATTAGGGCCGAGTTATAAGGGCAAATAAGAGTCAATCAGGGCTCAGGTAAATACACACGCGTTTTTTCGAGACGATCTGCACGATAGTAGCAACATTTTTTTAACATTTTCCCTTGCAGTTCCTTATTCATCTCGGCCTATTCTTTTTTTTTACCGGCAACGTTTTTATCACAAACATTTCAAGCGGGAAATTCGAATCATCAATGTTTCGACGGCAAAACGGTCTGCAGTGAATAATTTCTTCTTGAAGAAAATTTAAAAGAAATGCTACATATTCAAAGTACCAATAAAAGGAGTCCGCATTTTTTACAATTTATCTTTTAAATCATTTTTTTTTTAATCCGAAAACTTATTTCTCCTCACAGGTCATTTTACCGCAAATGGATGTGAAAAATTTATCGTGATATGAGTTTTTTTAATACTACATATTCGAAGTGTCAATAACATTTTTCCGCTTTTTTACGATTGATCTAGCAAGTAGATTAAAAAAAAAAGTTCGAAAATTTATTGTTCCGTCCGAAATTCTGAAAAACGTGAATGATTTATTCTTAAAGAATTAAAAAAAATGCCGCGTATTCGAAGTACCAATAGAAAATTTCCTTATCTTTCACGATTTACGTTTCGAGTAGAATTTCAAAGAAAAGGTCGATTTTCTAGACAACGGGGGCATTTTCTTCATAGGTCGTTATACCACAAATGAACACAATAATGTATTCTTAAATAAATTTAAAAAAACGCTACGTATTCAAAGTACCAATAAACATTTTCATATATTTCAAGATTTATCTTTTGAGTAAGTTCCCAAAAAAAAACGTTGATTGGCCATACCATGGGGACATTTTTCCTCACAGGTCGTCATACCGCAAAAGAGCGTGAATAATTTATTCTCTACCGATACAAACTCTCTGTATTTTCAACAATTTTTCTTTCGAGTAAATTTTCAAAAAAACGTCTACATTTCCAAATGAACGTGAATCATTAACTTTCAAATCAATTTTTTCCCACGCTACGGATTCAAAGTACCAACAAACATTTTCGGTATCTTTCGCAATTCATCTTCCAAGTAAATAAAAAAAAAACTTTCTCGAGGTCCATAGCCGGTTAATTCAGCACCTGCCCCGAAAACCAACGCAATGGACGGTACTACATCAACCGCATATTCGACCTCCGGTAGCAGGTATATCAAAGTTCCTCCCGAAAAAAAAAGAAACTAATTGAATATCGAAGGCGGATGATTCGGGGTGATTAAAAGGGTTCAAATAACAGGGTAAATTACGGAGTAGGAGGTGCGGAAGATACGTCGAGCGCGATGACCATCATCGCGGCAACCACCTGACGCCCTATTTGGGATCACGCAACCGCGACGAGCCGTTCACTGCGGCCGGGGGAGAATGAGCGCGGTGTT
>OY723396.1:14762322-14835697 GCA_963210295.1 Ophion ellenae
TGTGTGTGTGTGTGTGTGTGTGTGTGTGTGTGTGTGTGTGTGTGTGTGTGTGTGTGTGTGTGTGTGTGTGTGTGTGTGTGTGTGTGTGTGTGTGTGTGTGTGTGTGTGTGGCTTGGCATAGCATGGCTTGGCGTAGGCTCGGCATAGCATGGCATGGCTTGGCTTGTACTATCTTGGCTTCTTAGGCTACCATGTATGCATATATATATATATATATGGCTTGGCATAGGCTTGGCATAGCATAGCATGGCTTGGCTCGCACTATCTTGGCTTCTTAGGCTACCATGTATGCATATATATATATATATTATATATATATATGGCTTGGCATAGGCTTGGCATAGGATGGCATGGCTTTGCTCGTACTCTCTTGGCTGCTTGGGCGACCAGATATATATACAAGCGATGCCATGCTATGCCAAGCCTATGCCAAGCCATTTATATATATATATATATATATATATAATATATATATATATATATATATATATATATGCGTGTATGTACGTATGTATGTACGTATATCTGTATGTATGTATTGCGAGAGAAGAAACTGTATGTATATATATATGTATAGTGACGATTAATTCGATTTTCTGCGTGTGTCACACGAAATAACGAAGGCATAAGAAACAAGCTCGTTTATTTTGCCTCAATTTCGAGTGACAACTCGTTGACCATGTTTTTACGATTACGGTCTCTGAACGCATATACATACAATCATGTGTGTGTATGTATGTATGAGAATTACACCGAATGCAGCATCCTAAATTCTTCGGGACTGTTTCTCTCGTTATCCGTTGCGACACTGGCCGCGTTATGTACAATTTTCTGTGTATGTTGTTTTCTTTTCTTTAATTTTCTTGAGCGATCATCAGCGAGCCAGAATTTTTTCTCCTCGGGCTTTTTTTTTCACTCTACTCTGGCAGGGACGAATACGAGTGTCGTCTGTGGTGTTAGGTTCGTAATCTTTGTCACTCTGTCGGTCGGAGCTTAAGCTGTTTAGAACATCGTTCCGTATGCCTTTACCTCTCGTAATTTTATTCTCCACGGCTTTTATTCCCGGCCAGCACACGCATGCACGCGCGACAAGCATCAACGAATGCGGGTACACTTTTTTCGCTTCTTTTTTCTCATCTCATCTGTATTTTATCGAGGATACCTCCTATATTGGCTGTCCCCTTTGGACTTTTACGAGACTTTGTTTATTGGAAAACGCTTCATTCCCTTTGCACGATTTCGAGATCCGCTCTCGCTCTCGCGTCTCCATAAAAGTGAACACCGTAGTGTCATTCTTTTTTTTTCGTTCCTGCGTGTTCTTTGGCTTTTTTTTAGATATTTTTTTGTCTTTTCTCGCGTTTTGAGTCTCGTCGGCAATCGTGAGAGAGAGTGGGGGGGAGGAGAGTGAGAGCGAGAGAGAGAGAGAGAGGAGAGAGAGAGAGATAGAGAGAGAGAGAGAGAGAGTGAGAGAGAGAGGAGAGAGAGAGAGAGAGAGAGAGAGAGAGAGAGAGAGAGAGAGAGAGAGAAGAGAGAGAGAGAGAGAGAGAGAGAGAGAGAGGAACTGTAGCTCAGACTGAAAATCTTGGTTGGATCTTTCTCTCTCTCTCTCTCTCTCTCTCTCTCTCTCTCTTTCTCTTTCTCTTTCTCTTTCTCTTTCTCTCGTAACAAGGCATACACTCGCGGCGGTGGTTGGCTTGTTTGTTCTCGCAGCTCTCGCGCGCCGTTTGGACAGCAGTGCGCGCGATAGACGAGCAACCAGGAGTATCTCGCTTGACTGGTTGGTTTCTCTTATGACCGTTGCTGTATGGCTGGTAACATGCGGAATTCATCGGACAAGCGCGGTCCCCAAGCCTTTTTTTCTTTCCCCTTTATTTTAGTTTTTTTTCAAAGATTTCTTTCTTTTATTTTATTTTTCTTTGACGCTTGTCTCTCGTTCGACATTCTGCCTTTTTGCTCTCCGTCCTATCCCTCTCGTACTCTCCGGCTTCTCGTTCGAAAATATTACGCGCATTCATACGAGCGAACAAAAAATAACGCGATCGCAGCTCGCCTCCTCGCGTATAGCCTGAGAAACTTCGTTGAACGAGTTTTGATTTCTATTAAGGGGCTACCATGCTGGCCCGGAAGCTTGTATCGGGACTTTGAACCTGATTTTTGCGACATTCAGGAAGTGTTTTTGAAAATTAACAATTCGGTGCTCGGGAAATAGAGAAAAAGAGGGATTTCTTAAGATTATTTTTTTGCAGAAGGTTGCATTTTCCAATTTTTTGATACAAATGGGTAAAAATACCGAAGCATTTATTTAGATATAAAATACTTGAGGAGTACCTGATATTTTTGCGGAATATTGAAAAATCTGCTTGTAATTTAATGTGCATGTTTTTTTTAGGATGCAAAGCCCCGCGATGCCTTTCAAAGTCTGAATGAAAAAAAAAACCTCGAGGTTTCTCTAATCTTTCGTATAAATATTAAGGAAATTGGCACGATGCTGCGACGCGAAGCATTTAAAAAAAAAACAGAAAAATAGAGCGTTTCGCTGGAAAAAGAGCCGGAATGCAGAATTTTTCTAAAAATGTAGAGGAACTGAACATTTTCCAACAAAGAGTGCATTGACGTGAAATCTATTGGAAAAGCAGCAATATGAAGCATTTTGCAGAGAAAAACCGAAATTCAACATTTACGAAGAATTTCCAAAATGCGGCATTTTCAACGACAAAAAATCCCCAAATACAGAGTTCTTAATAAAGAAAAACCCCAAAATGCAGCATGCTCAATAGAGAAAAACTCCAAAATGCAGAATTTTCAACAATAAAAATGCCAAAATACAGCATTCTTAATAGAGAAAAAACCCCAAAATGCAGCAATCGAATGTTGATGTTTTTTTTTAAGAACGCAAGTACAGTAAGATCCCGTTTAACCGAGGTGCTCGAGACCGAACGATCCACGAATAACTGAAACCATGGTTAATCCGAAATTAATTTTATACAACTTTTTATAATTATTAATCGAATCTTAATTTTCAATGTAGTGTACACATGACTCCTTATATTCAATGATAATCCTCTACGCTAATACTACGTCATATTTTACTCTTATTTCTCGAAAAAGCTAGTTGATTTCGTTTGTTTTTGGTTTCGCGCTTGACGCGAGCGATCGTGCCTGATTGTACGAGGCGCTTAAGAGACGCACGATTAAATCTATCCACGGATGACTCGACCCCGGTTAAGGGGTTTTACGGCATGCGCAATTCTTTCAAAGTCTGGGTGAAAAAGAAATCCCCGAGCTTTCCGTCATCTTTTGTATAAATATTGAGGAAATTGGAACGATGCTGCGAGACGCTAAGTACTTTAAAAAAAACAGGAAAATAGAGAATTTTGCCAAAAAAAAGCCAGAACGCAGAATTTTGCTAAAAATGCAGCGAAACTGAAAATTTTGCAAAAAAAAAAACAAAATGCTGCATTATAAAAAATCCCAAAATGATAGATTTAAAAAGAAATCCCTGAATGCGACATTTTCAAAAAAAATCTCAAAATGGAAGATTTAAAAAGAAATTTCTGAATGCAGCACTGTCAAAAAAAAATCCCAAAATGGAAGATTTAAAAACAAATTCCCGAATGCAGCATTTTCAACAACCAAAATTCCCAAAATGAAGCGATAAAAAAATCCCATAATGCAGCATTTAGAAAAAATCCGATAATGCAACGTTTTCAAAAAAATCCAAAAATGGAAGATTTAAAAAGCTATTCCCGAAAGCAGCATTTTCAACAACAAAAATTTCTAGAATGAAGCGATTCAAGAACAAATCCCATAATGCAGCATTTTCAAAACACTGCCGAAAATGAAGAGATTCAAAAAATCCCACAATGCAGCATTCAAAAAAGATGGCCAACATGAAGCATTTTCAAAAAATGCATTATTGTCAAAAAAAAATGCCCGAAATGCAGCATTTCCAAAAAAATTGCCCGTAATCCAGCATTTTCAAAAAAATTGCCCGAAATGCACGATTTTCAAAAAAATTGCCCAAAATGCAGCATTTTCAAAATTCCCTAAAGCAGTATTTTCAATAACAAAAATTCGTAAAATGAAGCGATTTAAGGAAAAAAATCCCATAACGCAACATTTTCAAAAAAACGGCCCAAAATGAAGACATTCCAACAAAAAAATCCCATAATGCAGCATTTAAAAAAGATGGCCAACAATGAAGCATTTACAAAAAATTTACCAAAATGCAGCATTTTCAAAAAAATTGCCCGAAATGCGGTATTTTCAAAAAAATTGCCTGAAATGCAGCATTTTCAAAAAATCTGCCCAAAATAGCAGCACTTTACGGAAACAAAATGGCGTTAAGTCGTCGGTTCGAGGTGGCCCATTGTGAACGGTGAAGACATCAATCAGCTGATCGCAACAAGAGAAAAATATAGACAAACAGACAGACAGAGACCGACATTCCCACTCGACCTACAAAATAATGTGGCCGATAACCAAAATTGTTCGATCAAATCTGCTCAAAAACACCCTCGCCCACAAACCAAGAGTCCCACGATTCGTTTCTCCCCCGAAAGTTTGCTAGCCAGGCCGAGCAACTACAACAATCCCGAATTTCGTATATTCCCCGGATGCGACACTGGATGTCCGCGGATAGGACACGCCGAATAAGAAGAGGAACTCTCCGCGGTGCCGAAGATGTTGCTCGCTTTCCCTCCTTCTCACTCGCGCCGCTGAGCTTTGCAAAGTTCTCCGGTGGCGGCAGGCGCGCGCTGATTCTCATGGGCACAGCATACAACAGAAATCTAAAATTATCACGGCCTGCCGAGGTGGTGGGCGCGTACTATTCGCATCCCAACCCGTCTCGGTTTTGCGCGGGCGAGCGATGTTATTTCGAGCCGCCACGCAACCACCTGAGCCAAGCTTCCCCAAATACCACGATGAATCTACTCGGCATGGTACGTACGCGCCTTCGTATAAACACTTACACACATACACGCGCATGTACGTACATATGAACACATTGGGCTCGTCTGTGCCGTGCCTCAGCGATTCTGAGTCAGGTCGCTGTCTTCGTGGCGAATTTTTTGGCAGCTATAAACCGCGGAGCTTCGGATCGCCGTTATTACAGAATAGCATCGTTTGACACGAAAAACTCATCCAGAAATGCGGGCATTCGAAATATACGGCGGGCTTCTTCGCTGATTCAATATTATTATTATTATTATTATTATTATTATTATACTATAGATCAGTCAAATATATAATGATTATAGTTATACATTATTATTATCATTATATTAATATAACGTAATATTAGAATATATATAATAATTATAATAATTATAATTATAGAATATATATAATAACGGGGAAAAAAACTCCCTTTTTTCTTTCCACCACGACCTTGGAAAGCTCACAGGCCGAATCGAAGCCGATTCCTCAACATCTCGTATATATAATAAGATAATAAAGATATTATCCTATAATTAGTAGGGGAGAGGCGTACGAGTTGATCCTGAGGTAAGATCATTTTCAATAGCGTCGAAACTATCATGGTAGTCCTATCCCCAGGCTTCAATCCATAGGATCTTTATATCTTTTTTTTTTGAGCTTCACTAAATATATCAATATATCTGTAAAATTTCAGGGTTGTTTATCGACCTAATTACAGAGAAAAGAAATATTAAAATTGCGTATTTTTGTGAAGGAATTCCGAGACGACAAACAAAAACCCAATTTCCGGTCGCTACAAAAGTGTATATAATAGTGGGAAACCGTCATATTCTTGAAAATAATCAGATTTACATACTTAACACTCGTAGTAATCCAGTGCTCTCAGAAAAAATTACGCTTATCGACCTAATTTTCATGTAATATCAAGTTTAATTTGAACTTCCGGTATTGGATTTATCGCCACTTGCTACGATAAAGAGACGTGCGGGAAGGCAACAGCTGACGGTAGTCCTAACCTCATCTCGCTCATTCGAATTTCCACACGTATTTCATTTTTAACCGGCATATTTCGCCGACACAAATTTTCCACGCTTTTTACCAGTCGTGGCCCGAATACAATGTTTTATATTTGCCCGCAGCTGACATTGTTTTGACAGATCGACGTTGAAAAGCACGGAGGTTAAACTCGCCTGGTTGAGTAAAAAGAGACGGAGATAGAACCAATATTGCCAAATATCAAACCTATATCCCCTATTCTAATTAAATGTGAACATTTATCAAACAGTTTACACATGGAAAATTTAGTTGTTACATTTTTTTTTGCATATCTTAAACATATAAATTGTACAAGTTAGGTAACTTTTATTGTATACCGTCAGTTGCAATCGTTGCTGTGTTTGTGGCTTTGTAATATGCTCAATTTGCGTTATGGTTGGCGTAGTAACAGTGGAATACTTATAGGTTATGTTACCGAGCAAAAAGTTGATGAAAAGTTGAGTTTGGGGCAAGATGATTCCCTTCTAGGTGCATGAACATTCACAAATAACGTACCTATTTCATTTTTGTTAAATAGATTGTCTATTTATGTTCAAAGTACACTACTAATGTATATTTGATCTCATTAATAAGGGGGCATCCATTAATTACGTGAGGTGATTTTGGCGATTTTTCGACCCCCCCCCCCTTCACCCCTGGTGAGATGTGAGATTTTGGTCGACCCCCTCCCCCCTGCCCTAATCTCACGTGAGATTTTTCCAAATGGATACGTTCACGGAAAATAAATTGTAGTAGAATCAACTGCGGTTGTAGTACCATTTACTCCACCATGTAAAGTAGTAGGGAGACTCTCCCTACGTGATAAAAATTATGTGATTACTAAAATTACTAAAATTACTAAAATTACGTGATATTTGCCGAAGCCCCCCTCTCCCCCACGTGAGATTTCGCTCGACCCCCTCCCCCCCTAAACGCCTCACGTAATTAATGGACGCCCCCTAATAATTGATATACCTAAGTGATTTAAGACTGGCTGTAGAAGACTGGTTTAGTTTAGTTCTAGTTGGGTAAGATAAAACTTACAATAAAAAGATAATTTAACTTGTAAGTTCAGTTTATGTTGTACACCTATGATTAATATATATAAATGTGTAAAGTCCAGCAAATTTTTTATATTTACCGAATTTTTATATTTACCGAATTTCTCCAAAATAAAAAAAAATCCCAAAATAGGGGCAAGATGATCCGGGGGGATCATCTTAAACGCCAGGGTTTCCAAGATTATTCTTATGTAAGGTTGTAAAAAAAAGGAATGTTTTTATTGAGACCCTAATAAATTGAATATTTCGAATAGGCCAATCGTAAGATAGATGAGTATGCCAGTAGTAAACGCTTTCAGATCTTGATTATGTTGAATATCATTGAAAGTACGAGCATTCTCCCTTGGGGGGATCATGTCGTACACCTTTTCCCTAATAGTCGTTTTTTTAGTAGTAGTTTTCGAGTTACATTTCGTATAATATATTACAATATATTACAATCATAATATAATGATTATATTATAATGTCATAATAATAGCAATTATTAATATTTTACTTGCAATAAAATAGTAACAATTACTATTCTACTAGTGATAAAATAGTAATCATTACTATTCTACTAGTGATAAAATAGTAATCATTACTATTTTAATAGTAATAAAATAGTAATTATAACTATTTTTAATATCATAATAGTGATAATTATAATATTATTGTTATTATTATTCTTATAAACTATTATTATTATACCCTGGATCGTTGTACCCCTCGAATACGAATTCCCCGTCTCTTGATATCAGAAGTTCTTGGTTTTTAGAAAATTACTGTTGTTTGTCGCATCTGTGCATATTCTTTCGTACAAATAGGTTGTAAATTAGATATATTCGTTGAACTGTTCAAATGACCCAAATTTTTACCCCACAGACTATTTTACGAGCGTATAACAATTCCCGAAAAAATGGTGAAATGAATCTATTCGTTGATACAGTGAAATGACCCAAATTTTTATCCCATAAACTTCTTTACGAGCTGATAAAATTTTCTGAAAAATTGGTTTTCGCGGCACTCAATCTATACTATTGAACGAGAGAATCGTGTATGTTTGGATATTAGTGAACGAAAAATCGGGAATCCCGCATAATGATAATAACTATTATTGTCAGAAAAAATATTAATTCATCACGATCAATATGAATTATTATTGTCATATTGAGAAAACCCGCGAGGATGTGGATGTGTAATAAACTTATATATATATATATATATATATATATATATATATATATATATATATATATATATATATATATATATATATATATATATATATATATATATATATATATATATAATCGTCACAATAATGATAATAATAATAATACTAGTTATTGATATTAATAATAATTGCTGTAATTTATAATAACAAAAATCATTCTTATTGTTGTTCTTATTATAAATAATACTAATTATTATTGTTGTTGTCATTAACAGTGATGATAATTATCGTTATTGATGTTGTTATTATGGACAATTATTCTTGTTATTGCCGTTGTTATTATAAACAACATTGTCATTAATGAGGATAAAAATCAATATCATTGTTGTTGTTATTATAAATCATAATAATGATTGTTGTTATAAATAAATAAAATGTTGTCAATAATTATAATTATTACTATTATTACTGCTGTTATTATAAACAATTATTATTATTATTGGCTTTGTTATTAATAATAATTGTTGTCATTAATAACGAAACGGTCATCATTCTACGTAGTCATTATTGTTACACGTTGTAATGATCAAAAGTTCAACCGATCCAATTCTGACGTTTTTCCCCTGTACTTCGTTGTTTATTTAGTCCTCGTGTACGAGGATGCTTCAAATAATGTCCGACCTGCCTCGCTTGTCCAAAGAACGCCGTACAACTGTCCGAACACAGCCAATTATCGGCGTCACTTCGACGTTGCCTTTTAGCGCCGAAACATTCGCGATGACTTCATTTTTACATTTCGTTTACGAGATACTTCCTATTTTCGCGCCGAGCCATTTTAATCTCTCTATACTTAGCGGGCAAGGAATATATGAGCGTAAATAAAATAAAATAAAAAGTGGTCGGTCCGCTCACGGCTCCTCTGCACGCTATATGAGATTGCGAAATTATCTGGTGACGATGATGAATCATTGACCGAACGTTCTTCTCTACCGTTAGCACAAAGTTTTCGGGATCTACGCAGACCTTATTTGTACATTTGATTGCCGATGAATATTTTGGTCGAAGATTTGGGAATTAAAGTTTTCGCGGAGACTTTTTTTTTGTTCTCGATGATGAGGGCGAATTATAAATTAACCGTGGAACCATGTCGTACTTTTCAGCACCCGAAAACCATGCACATGGGTGGTTCGCGTCCGTTGTTTATTTGATTATGTTTTTGTGCAAGGAAAAATCTGAATAAATTCGTGGTTCTTCTTTAGACTCTTAAGGGGTATTCTCACTTTAGACGCTAGGAAAGGCTATTTTCATGAATTTTTTTGACAGGTTTATATTATAGATATTGATATAAAAGTTCTTACACTTAATAAATATACTTTAGAAATACTTTTAAAAAAAAATGATGTATTTATGTAACCCAAACTTCAAACGCGTTTTTCTCGGAACAACGTTTTTCGACGGCTTGTTGATAAAATCTTCGAAACTACTGAACCGATCCTTATGAAATTTTAACCACATATTCTTTACAACTATAGCTATAGCGCATAGCAAGGATGTTTAAAAAAATTTATATTTACTTTTTTGCCAAAAACGGTGAAAAACGGCGTTTTTTTGTGTTTTCGAAAAATATCCGCCATTTTTTTATTGTTGCATATATCAAAGATCGCATGATATGCCCTATAGCCATTGACATACTGAATCTAAAAACGTTTGATCTTTTTGTTTCGGATGATCCATCTCCCAGATTTGAAATTCTTCTTTAACTACCATTTTCGTCTATAAATAGTTGCTTAAATAGATTAAAAAACATTTTTCTATGTATTTCGGAAGTGTAATTATTAAGTGTAACCACTTTGATATTAATATCTAAAATATAAACCTATCAAAAAAATTCACGAAAATAGCCTTTTTTAGCGTCTAAAGGGAAAAGACCCCTTAACTATACGATAAAACTTTTGGCATCCCTGAAAATCCCTTTTTTAATGAACATTTCAATTAAAGTTCGGAGGTATGTAAGCTGTTTGAACAAGAATATTTGAAAATTCATATCCTCCGTTGTTTTTGGTATAAATATAAATTTCCAACGTTAGTTATCAGTGAAAATGTTTTAAACGTTAAAAAAATGATAAGTAATTTCGACCGTGAAACCAAGATATTTATTTTGCAAATTGTAAAAGGCTAGTCTTCAAGACCGGCATGTATACTCTGCAGGGTGTCCCAGAACTGAATGTGTTCCCTGAAATGGGGGGTTGGCGGTGAAATTCTGAGTCGATTGATATAAGCATGTGTGGGTCTCAGATCAACCCCTGAATTATTATTAATTTTTAAAGACGGGCCAATCAGGTGCGCCCGCCTTAAAAAATTAATAATAATTCAGGGGTTGATCTGAGACCCACACATGCTTATATCAATCGACTCAGAATTTGACCCCCAACCCCCTATGTTAGGGAACGCATTCAGTTCTTGGACACCCTGTATATAGGCAAAGTAACGATTGGACAAATCAATACGTCTACAGAATGATGTTATTTGTGTTCGTTTATTGTTTGGCAACAAACATTTGTAGTTTTACCATAATTATATGCATTTTATGCATATGCATTATATCCATTATATCCATTTGAACCCACCCTACCCAAAACTCGGTTTCTGAAAAAAATTCAGAAACCAAGTTTTAACCTACCCAAACCATGAACCTGTACCTGCGAAGGTCTAGTAATGGTCGCCCTTGAAATTTTTGCCCCGGACACAAACAACCCATGTACATGTTTCAGGGGTTAATCCTGTTTTATATTTCGTTTCGAATGTACATAAACTACATAAAATAATTCATTAATTTGTGTACCAATCACCCGGTATGTACCTAAAGACCCAATGACGCTGAAGTTTGCATCATTGGGCGGCAACGGAAGTCGTTTTTCTTTTTTTTTCATTATTTTTATTGAAATACAATTTTTTTCTCTTACAACGATGTCCCAGATCTCTGATAAGAATAGGAAAAATCGTTCGATTGATTTTCGTACCCCCAGCCAGCGAAAAAAAATCTGAGCGATTGAAGAAAAATGTACTTTCGTTGCGTTCCAACTGAGCAAACTTCGGATAACGTTCCGAAAAGGAGACACCTCCGATTAATTTGGAATTTTGTGTACCCGTGTATTTTTACTCGCTGATCACGAATATGACAGTGAAAATACCCGCAAATTTCATTTTCACGGTCAAAACTCACAAAAAGTGATTATTTAAAAGTTTTTCTATTTTATTGTAATAAATGTTGAACTTAGAGAAAAATGTGTTCTACAGAAGTTGTAGCTTATAAAAAGATTGATCTTTTATGTTCTCTACAAGTTTCGTCTAAAACCAATCTGTTTCGATAAAAATGGGATAATGCTCCAAAAAATACATTTTTGGAGCAAAGTTGCAGTTTGATCTTTAACACTATACGGATACTTAAACAACAAACAACAACACACAGCACAACAAACAAACCCAAACAACACACGACATACAACACAACAAAAAACACAACAAACAATCCCAAACAGCACACAACGAACAAACCCAAACAAACTCCAACCTTCCCGCGGTAGAGTGCGAAAGTAGACAACATCGAACCTAATAGAGTTTAGAAAAATGTACTTATTGAAGCATTATTCCATTTTTCTCGAAAGAGAATGATTTTAGACAATAACTGTATAGAACATAAAAGGTCAATCGTATTAAAGGCTACAACTTTTGTGGGAACTATTCTTCTCTAAGATCAACGTTTATCAAAATAAAGTAGAAAAGCTTTTGAAAAATCAGTTTTTGTGAGTTGTGACCTTGAAAATCGAATTTGTGGGTATTTTCATTATCATAATCGCAATCAGCTGGTCAAAATACATGGGTATCCCCAATTCCAAATTAATCAGAGGTATATCTTTTTCGGAATAATTTCTAATAATTATCGTCAACCTTTGAGAAAAGTGTTTCTCGTGACTTGACGAACTCCCAATAATTCAGCAGTGTCATCGATCTTAGCCGATTGAAATTTCCATCATTCGAGAACTTCACCACAATGATCGAGATTTTTCAGTTTCAGAGCTAACGAGAGTGTCACGTTTGATCGGACGAAACGACTATTGATAAGTTAGAAGAGTCGTGCGGGCTGGAAATTTCTTGTATTACAAGACGTGTACATTTGTCAATAATGATCGATGGTAATGTAATTGAACGCGAGGTGCGATCGCTATCGATCATTGTGGGCATTGCTATACCAGGGATTTATACGGATTTCTATAGTTCGAGGGATTCGTAAGAATTCAAAACTCGCAGCTCACTCTACCGTATAGAGAACCAGCCGCTGTTCATTCCTCAGAGTGCTCTCTCTCTCTCTCTCTCTCTCTCTCTCTCTCTCTCTCTCTCTATCCCTTTTTCTCCTTTCATCGTTCTCTCTCTCTCTCACGATCTCTGGCGGTTTCACGAGCGTGTGCCGTGGACGCTTTTTGCCTTCGCTATCAATGACTGAATCCAACGAGAGGCACGCGACCACCCGAGGCTATGCACACATTGCGCTGTGTCCCAAGTGCCGCGGTTTGCGCGCCACCACGTGCGAACGTGCGCGCGCGCGTGCTGCGCGCCACAACTATGCACTTTTTTCTTCCGCCCCTCACATAATTCCACTCTCATGCACACACAGACACACTCCGTGCCGATACTGTCACAATTTTTCGTTATTCTGATTGTTCGTGATTGGTAGCGTGAAAAAATATCGTTAAGAATTTTAACTTGGAACAATAAGCCGAATTTTTCGTTCAATTTTGGCAAACCTCATTTGGAACAAGATTTTTATCTGCGAATTTAACGGCAATTAATTTGAGAAGACGACTTTTGTTATTTTGGTTGGAGAGGGAGAATTGAAAAAGCTACGAAATTCAAAAAGTTTTCAAAATTAGAATTAAATCAAAATGAAATTTAAATGAAATCGAAATCAAATTAAAATTATCATTAAACCAAATTAACATCACAATAAAATAAAATAAATAGAAAATGAATACTACTTAAATTTTATTTAGTACGAGGGAGGATTTTTTTGTCATTTACAATGTTACACTGTAAAAAAAAGTCATTAAATTTACTATACTTTTATAATTGAAAATTTCTAAACTCGGAATATGAAACACAAATTCGCACTTCAGTAATGGAAACTTCAGTAATGGAAACTTCAGTAATGGAAATGAATTTTCATAAATGCGTATACATTTTAATATATGGGACATTGAATATTAGTATGCTGCATATGAGTTTTTCAACGCTCATCACAATAATAAAAATATTTGTTTGATTAGTGCAACAAACGTATATGATTTCATTATTTATACAAAAAGTTTAAAAATCGCAATATGACTATTATTTTTAACTTCATTCTGTTGAAAAGTACAATACCTAGTACATTGAATATCACAAAACGCTGTTTAAAGAAATATGAAATTTAAAATACTATGGCAAATGAAATTTCAAAACTTCGTATATGAATGAATATTTAGGCTTCGGTGTTGTAAAATTCAATACCGGACCTACATTTCATACGGTTTTACATTTCGTAATACGTACGAATTGAATATTAATACACTATCTACAATTTTTCAAGGCGTCTAATAGAAAAATAAATATTCTTAGTTGAAAAATACAACAAGCGTTTTGAATATATACAATGTAGACGAAGTAAGAAAATTACAAACTGACTCTTAATTTTTACAATACTTGGTTCAGGAGTGTACAATTTTTTGTGCACTGAATATTCTGATAGACGAGAATATTGAGAAATGAATAGGACATTTACAATACGAAGGCACGTACATTTTCTGATTTACAACGAGACTGCTCAGCTTGGATGTCGCGAATCGGGTTCTCCTTTCGCGGGGTGAAGGTTGAAGACCTCCGAATTAACGGCGTTTTTTATTTTTGTTCCAATAGGCCTTAGTTGCTGAGATATCGCGATTTGAAAATTTGGGAATTTCGGACGGAGCCAAGCCGGTTTCAGCTCGCGCGTGGAGTACGTTGAGCGTTGATACTCTGAAAGTTCACGGTTCGCGTCCCCATTCTTTTTTTTAATTCAATTTTTTTTTCTTTCAAATCTCTTATAAGACTTTGCATGTGCAGGTATAAATAAGAAATTTCGAAAATATGTATTACTAGTTTTATTTATCTATTATATTTAAATAATTAATCCAATAATAAAGTCACAATTACAAAGCAAAATAATATGGTATAAAAAATAAATAATTAATCTAATTCACACTTGCAAATTTCGCGGCAGGTAATTATTCTGATTCTTCTTCTATCAGACCGGTATGCTGACAAATTGGAGGGAGAAAACCATCGTAAAAGCAAGGGAAGCCCAAAGGCTTACGTCACCACGAACATAAGATTAACGCAATACAACCGCAACCACATTAATTATTTTAATATAATAGATAAATAAAACTAGTAATACATATTTTCGAATTTTCTTATTTACCTGCCCATGCAGTCATGAGAGATTATAAAATAAAATAAAAATTGAATTAAAAAACAAAGCACGGGGACGCGAACCGTGACTTTTCAAGTGCCAGTCCGTCGTCTTACCGTATTAGCTACGGCCGCTCTTGTCTCAAGCATTAACGCTCATCGTACTCTACGCGCCAGCCGAAACCTGCTTGGCTCCATCGGAAACTCCCAAATTTTCAAATCGCGATATCTCAGCAACTAAGGCCCATTGGAACAAAAATAAAAAACGACGTTAATTCAGAGGTCTTCAACTTTCACCACGCGAAAGGAGAAACCGATTCGCGACATCCAGGCTCTGCCTTCTCCTTGTTAGCATGTGTTTATTCGGATAGTCTGATTTAATATATAATTCAGTGCAGAAAACTTCAAATTCGTGCTTTGGTCAGCATGTTAAATCAAATCATAAAAAAACGTATCGAGTAACACCAAATCTAAAGTAAATGATGAACAGCCGGTGCGATGGTCTAGTGGTTAGCGTGCTCGCCACGAACCAGCAGACGGAAGATCCCGGGTTCGAATCCTAGTCGCGTACATTTCGTCGTGAAATGTTTTTCTTCGGCATTTCACGGCGAAATAAAACTATGTTAGAAATACGAATTGTAGTCATGATGAATATAATATAGAGGGGCGGGGGGGGGCGGGTCAGCTGGGCCGCAGGGGAACAGGGGAAAGTAGAGGGAAAGTAACGGTCACAATGAGGGGAAGGATAGGAACAAACGCGAAAAGCTAAGGAAAAAACAAATAAGTGTGAATTAACCGAACAAGCAGCAAGTGTAATTTAACCCAAATTTTGATTCGCATTAATTTTTATATATCCACAACTGATACTTTTGAATAGGTATATGATTTTTCCAGGACTTTGGTATTACAGTATTACTACACATTACTTAGCCATTCAAAACGTAGTGTATTAATTTAAAAATAACGATTATTAGTTTTCACAGACAGAATCAGTAAAAGAATTCCGGAATTTGTATATTAAAATTCATACAGAGTTTATTAAAGACGCAGAAAGTAAATAACAACAATTACACTAACCTAACACCGTAAAATTAATACACTTTTCTATGCCAATTTTACTTTTTTTTTAATTTAAAAATGCAATCTGTGCGTATTAATTTTAATACGCTCCTTGCGATACGTATATGATTTTTCCAGTACTTAAGTGTTGGGATATTACTGAACGATTATTAGACATTCGAAAAGCAGCGCATTGATTTTCAAATGACAATATTAAAATTCATAAACGGTATCTGTAAAAAGACTTCCTACACTTTTATATTAATTTTAATACAGATTTTTTTTACAGTGTATGCACGCTCCGAGCAAGGACTTGAGTATTTCTGAATACGAAATTAAATTATAATATATAGGGTGTCCCATTTGAATCGCCCCCTCGGATATCTCCGAATCTGTTAATTATACCGAAAAATGAGATTAAAGTTTAAGGGGTTAAGCCACTCGAGAGGTCGAAAAAATAGGCTTTTTGGGGATTTTTTTTTCAGAAAAACTACAGAATAAATCGAGATTACAAAAAAGGGTGTTTATGATACATATTAGTGACTGTATGCATTAATTTTTTTGAAGCGATTGATTTCAAAATGGCGGCTGTGCAGCGTTTATCTCAAAACTGCATTTTTTAAGTTGGCCGGAAACATAACTCGGAAAATTTTCAACAGATTCACTTGAAATGTTTAATATATCTTGAAAAATACATTATGCATGGAAGTACGTTGGATTTTATATTGCATAGTTCATTTGTTATTAACAATTATTCAACGAGCCTGACTCTAGAGGCCGAACAAATAGGCTTTACAATTATCTGACGATGTTTTAGGCAAATTTTTGGAAAGTGAAAAATTTGCCTAAAAAATCGTCAGATAATTGTATAGCCTATTTGTTCGGTCTCTAGAGCGGCCTAAGGCCTTAAATCATTGGCGTGCGATGAAAATGACTGTATTTGAATTACTACAATTTTTTCAGCTGCTCGACTAAAAATCCCTCAACCATTTTTTCAACCGCTTATTGTGAGATCTGCAAATTAAATTTGCACAAAAATATTTGTTATACAAATGGCGAAATAAAAACATGAATTATAGTTGCATTCCAGTGATGCATTTTTTTTTTAATTGCTTAAATCCATAGATAAACTATCAAAGCATATATTTACAAAGTTACAAAGGCCAATTGTAAATATTTATGAAGATACAAAGCCAAAAGCAGAGAAGCCGTTGATATTTGATATTGACATTTCCTCCTATTGAAAACTTTGAAGCGCCATTTCTCCAGTTTTCATTTTCACGATTTTTCCAAATTGGCGGGCGTGATAGCAAAAAAAAATCTAAACGACCCATTGAATCAAAGCAACGTTTATTTTCTTCAGTATGAAAATCTCTTCTAAGTAAATTGAAAAAATCGTTGAAAAAGTATTTTTAAATAATTTTTATAGCACGTTAAAGTGTTTTTTTAAACACTTTTTTTTTCAAACCTGAGAAAAGTTATAATTTCACGATTTTTCGAAAAATTTATGACAATTGGACATTTTATTAGTTTTTTTGTTTCAGTCAAGAATTACAAGCTGCATTTGTGATACATTTTTTCATACATTTCAAATCTATAAGAAAAGATACCTCAATGTTGACGGGGCTCACTTGTTTTTTTCCTACTAAAAAAATTCCCGAAAAAAAACGCTTTTTTCCACCTTCTAATTCAGGCTCCCATCTTAATGCGCCAGCCGGTGCAAGGCTAAGCGGTCACCGCTCCGAGTATCGGTCATGCACAACGTTGCTTAAGGGGGGAGACACCTTTATAAAAGAAAGAAAAAATGCCAATTTTCGTGATTTTTTTCTAAAGAAAATATTTCATCACCATTTTGATGACTTAGGGTATAATTTATAAATACTCTTGGCTGTTACATGGTATTTTTTATTTTCATTAATTTTCAAAAATGGCGGTGGTATGGCACGGTCTTCTAAACGGCGTTCACAAAACTGGTGTGGCGTATAACTAAAAAACTAATCGACCGATGCTAATGAAATTTAGTATAAATTATTGTAACTTCATTGTCTAAAACATGAACCCAAATGTAAAAAAAAAAATTTAAGTATTTTTTATTGCGGAATCAAGTCATTTTTTTTTCGGAAAATTAAATCTTTTCGTTTCAACGCGTACCATTGCTTCCATTTTCAAAATTTCTCACCTCTTCTTGGTTCACATTCTGCGATGAAAGAAAAATCGTCGTCGGTTTTTTTTTCAGATCAATCCCGACGATGTTACATGTCACGCCGTCTGACAACATCCGGCGCAACGTTTCTAGAAGATACCATACCATAGAAGATGCCTTACCATCGCCATTTTTGATGATTTTTAAAGAAAATACCATGTTACAGCCAAAATAGTAATAAAACATACCCTAAGTCTCAAAAAAAAGGTAAAGAAATCTGTCCTCAAAAAAATAAATCATAAATATCAGCAATTTTTTCCTCGGCTAAAGGTATCCCCCTCCCTAACTCGAAGTATCGTTGAAACCAAGCCTTCAATGCCCATCCAGCATTGACGGTTTCCTATACTCTATTGCGTCGAATATCCCTCTACGTCGTCATTTTTGACTATCGTCAACAGTCCCCAAGATAGTGCTGTGTCAATTCTACTGAGCCACCCTGTACGTATATACGAAGTGATCGAGGGTGGGGCAAAATGGACAGGACCGTAAAAGCCTAAAATGGTATACGACGGAACACCGGCAATATATATATATATATATATATATATATATATATATATATATATATATATATATATATATATATATATATATTAGGGTGGCCGTTATTTGGGCTTTGGCGAAAAAAATTCGATGCCACCCCAAAAACATAATGAAGGTGTATCAAAAAAAAACTGTGTAAAACTTGGAGGCGCTCGGAAAATTGGAACACGCGCCACCGAGCGATTGAAATTTTAAATATAAAATACATGTTTTTATCCCGCGCATCAATGATTTTTTTCCCGAGTATAATATTAATGAGAAAAATTTGGGACTTGGTACACTTATTGTGCATAGTATGGTGTACAAAACCAAATTTTTTCAATTTTTTTCATTCCTAATTTTGTTAATGACAAGCTCTGTAAAGATGCCCATATTTCGTTTTTTTAAACATTTGGTTTCAAATAAATTTCAAATGAGATAAAAAATAAATTGTCAGTTCGAAAATGTAATGTCTGCAGGGAAGAAGACATAGAAGGAGAATATATATATATATATATATATATATATATATATATATATATATATATATATATATATATATATATATATATATATATATATATATATATATTCTATTCTATATATATATTCTATATTCTATATATATATATATATAGATACTGCTGCGTCAATTCTAATGGACCACCCTGTACGTATATACGAAGTGATCAAGGGTGGGGCAAAATGGACAGGACCGTAAAAGCCTAAAATGGTATACGACGGAACACCGGCAATATATATATGTATATATATATATATATATATATATATATATATATATATATATATATATATATATATATATATATATATATATATATATATATATATATATATATATATATATATATATATATATATATATAACCAATATAAAAAATACCGACGGCCTATAAATTTTGGCCTGCCCAAAAATACCCGGGCAATGTGTTCGGAAGAACGATATATTACTATATACCGGCAAACTTCGAAGCTCTCTCGCTTCGATACACCTTAAGGAGTGGAAAAGAAAGAACATCGCACGAGAATGTACGAGGATGCTGAGAAGATTCGTTTTTTGCCCTGAGCAATGTCGTCGTGCTTGCTGTCGATTGAGGAATTCCCTCAGTGGCACGCGACTGCCTCAGGCAGTGTAACGATGCTCAGCCACGTGAGCTGCAAGCACCACACGGAGGTGGAAAGTCGTATGCACGCCATCCTCAACGACACCCGAAGCCGCTCGTTCCTTTTCTTCATTTTTTTTCTTTTCTTTTTTCTTTTTACAATGCGACGTAATAAGGCATCTTCGTGTATGTAATACCGGGGAATTTGCCGTAATAATTCCTCTCGTTGTCGCTGTCGTGCAAACGATGGACGATCGCAATAAATCGCGGGCACGAGGCGCGTGGAAAAACACATCACTGGATAATCCCGAGGCAATGCGAAAGCGCGAAGGGTCAACCCCCTTCGGCTGGGGAAAATCACTGGACTTAAGATCGAATCGATTTAAATCCATCAGACGTCGCCATTATGCCGTATATATTATCGTCCCGAGGTGCACGAGTGCATTTGCCGGCTTTGCAATCGTTGGATTCGATGCGAAGGTGGCCCTGGACGAGACTTCGTATTTTGAACGTTCTTTTTACAGTTTTTTTTTTACACTTCCATCAAATGATGGGTTTCGCGCTCCCTGGAAAAATCGAAGTGGGCAAATGCACAGGTGATTTCAGGTTGTAGAAAAATGATAAAATTGTAGCCAAATCTCTGTTTTCGACGCAATTTTTGGAAATTTTCGGAATATTGCATTTAATTTTTAGCAGTCAAATATTTAGGAATTGGAGTTTTTTATAATTTTTTCTAACGTGGATAAAATTAGTAATTATTTAAATTAAGAAAATTAGATGATTTAAAATTCCAGAAGTTTTTTTCTTTTTTGTGATTTTTTTTGTCATCTGGATAAAATTAGAAACTTCGCACCCTCTGGAAAAATCGGAGTGGGCAAAGGCATTGATGATTTTAATTTTCGGAATATTGCTGATGAAACTGTAACCAAACCTCCGTAGTCAACATAAGTTTTGCAAACTTTCAGAACCTGGGATTCAATTTTAGCATTTCGTATTTAGGGCTTTTTTGTAATTTTTTTGTCACCTGGATGAAAATACAAACTTCGCACCCTTTGGAAAAATCGGAGTGGGCAAAGGCATTGATGATTTCAATTTGCAGAATATTGCTGATAAAATTGTAGCCAAACCTTTGTATTCAAAGAAATTTTTGAAAATTGTCAGAATCTGGGTTTTAATTTCTAGAATTTCGTATTGAGGACTTTTTTTATTTTTTGTAATTTTTTTGTCATCTGGATAAAATTCAAACTTCGCAGCTTCAATTTGCAGAAAATCGCTGATAAAATTGTAGCCAAGTGTCTGTGTTCGACGAAATTTTTGCAAATTTTCAGAATCTGCGATTTAATATTTAGCAGTTCAGCATTTCGTATTTAGGACTTTTTAAAAAATGTTTACAATTGTTTTTTGGCACTTGGATGGAATTACAATCTTGGCGCCTGTGGAAAAGTCCGAGTGGGCAAATGCATTGATGATTTCAATTTGCAGAAAATTTCTGATAAAATTGTAGCTAAATCTCTGTATTCGACGCAATTTTTGCAATTTTTGAGAATCTTGGAATTGAATTTTCAGTAGTCCTACATCTCATGATTAGGACTTTTTTCTTTTATTTATAATTTTATTTATAATTTATAACTTTTATTTATAATTTTTTTTTTGTCACCTGGATAAACTTACAAATTTCTGACCCACTAGAAAAATCGAAGTGGGCAAATGCATCGATAATTCCAATTTGCAGAAAATCGTAGACAAATCTCTGTATTCAACGCAACTTTTGCGATTTTACCGAACCTGGGATTATGTTTTCTGGCCGCGTGAAGAACGGATGATGTCAAATTTGCCACGAAAAAAGAATCTGCGTGAGTGCCACAACTTTTGATGTAACGGAATTGAACATTTTTTGCAATTTTTTTTCATAGCTTTAATTTCAGTAAAGTAATTTGAGCAACGCACGCATCGGCTTGTTTTTCCATAGTGTGCTTTCGCAATGATTTGATGAGATTTAGAAAGCTTCGGGAGATTATCGATGGTTTTTTTTCAGCAATTTACTCGGGACGAAACGCCCACGGAATACATTTGAAAAGTGTGCTTTCACAAAGATTTGACACATTTTGATCACACCGGAGCATCAAAAGAGTAAAAAAAAAATAATCAATTTTAGCATCTCGATCCATTACCAAATACGGTCCATCAATAAAAAGATAAGATTAATTGTGGCCGAAGAACAGTAGCCCGTTTTTTGCATATTGATGGAATCGCGAGTACGAAAACTCGTTTCGGCATCTCTTAAAGTTGATTTACAGGGCTATCCAATTTGGCGATTCAATGTTACGATAAAGAGTGTCGTTTTAATAGCGGAGATTTAAGAAGAGAGAATACCACTGTCTGGCGCCTAAAACTTTATTTTTTCAGTCGAAAAAAAACTAAATGTATAAAAAAAAAATTAACTGACAAATAAACGATTCATAAAAAATAAATCAAAACTAAAAATGCAATAAAAAATAGAAATCTCAAAACCATAATACAATTACAAAATATACGAATTTGCTACTGTAACGACTTCCCATAAATTATACCACACTTCATAAACATACAATTTTCTATTTTTTTTATTGCCTACATTCCTTCGTGTGCCCTCGCGATCTTTTGCGATTCCTTTTACTTTCACCCCACACTTATCACTGCACTATTTCCTCAGAGACCTGCGTAGACTGTCGCTCAAAACCGCGTTTTCCCTCTACCATTCCCACGAGGGCACAGGGAAACTCCGGAAAACCCGCGTCGACATCGACAGCCAAATTCTACCGACTTTTAGTTCCCATCAGAAGCAATTCTTCAAATTGCCACCCGTTCCGCCTGCGCGCAACACAGTACGCGGTCACCCAACCCGGTACTGGCATCCATCAACGCTGCATGCTATACTAATTTCCTCGTAATATTATTATACCGAGGCACCTCTCGAGAACAATGAAATCCTCAAATTATTTCTCATTCGAGCTCCTCCGATGGAAATCGCACTTCTATCGCATTCCCACGAGGGCACAGGGAAACTCCCAAAAACCCGCGTCGACATCGACAGCCAGATTCTACCGACTTTTAGTTACCATCAGAAGCAATTCTTCAAATTGCCACCTGTCCCGTCAGCGCGCAAGCAGTGTGCGGTTACCCAACCCGGTACTGGCTTCCATCAACGCTGCATGCTATACTAATTTCCTCGTAATATTCTTATACCGAGGCACCTTTCGAGAAAAATGAAAGTCTTAAATTGTTTTTCATTCGAGCTCCTCCGATGGAAATCGCACTTCTATCGCATTCCCACGAGGGCACAGGGAAACTCCCAAAAACCCGCGTCGACATCGACAGCCAGATTCTACCGACTTTTAGTTACCATCAGAAGCAGTTCTTCACATTGCCACCTGTTCCGTCAGTGCGCAAGCCAGTGCGCGGTCACCCAACCCGGTACTGGCTTCCATAAACGCTGCATGCCATACTAATTTCTTCGTAATATTGTCATAGCGAGGCACCTTTCGAGAAAAATGAAAATCTTAAATTATTTCTCATTCGAGCTACTCCAGTGGAAATCGCACTTCTATCGCATTCCCACGAGGGCACAGGGAAACTCCGGAAAACCCGCGTCGACTCGACAGCCAGATTCTACCGACTTTTAGTTACCATCAGAAGCAGTTCTTCAAATTGCCACCTGTTCCGTCAGCACGCAAGTCAGTACGCGGTCACCCAACCCGGTACTGGCTTCCATCAACGCTGCATGCTATACTAATTTCCTCGTAATATTCTTATACCGAGGCACCTTTCGAGAAAAATGAAAGTCTTAAATTATTTCTCAATCGAGCTCCTCCGATGGAAATCGCACTTCTATCGCATTCCCACGAGGGCACAGGGAAACTCCGGAAAACCCGCGTCGACTCGACAGCCAGATTCTACCGACTTTTAGTTACCATCAGAAGCAGTTCTTCAAATTGCCACCTGTTCCGTCAGCGCGCAAGTCAGTACGCGGTCACCCAACCCGGTACTGGCTTCCATCAACGCTGCATGCTACACTAATTTCCTCGTAATATTATTATACCGAGGCACCTCTCGAGAACAATGAAATCCTCAAATTATTTCTCATTCGAGCTCCTCCGATGGAAATCGCACTTCTATCGCATTCCCACGAGGGCACAGGGAAACTCCTAAAAACCCGCATCGACATCGCCCGCCACATTTTACCGACTTTTTACCATCGGAAGCAATTCTCCAAACTGTCACTCGTTAGCAAGCCAGTGCGCGACCAAGCGATCACCCAACCAGGTACTGGCTCTTATATTATTTCACCGAGGCACCCTTCGAGAAAAATAAAAGCCTCAAATGATTTCTCATTCGAGCTATACCAACGGAAATCGCACTTCTAAGCTCCCATACATTCGTCCAGAACAAAATGAAAATCACGATCTATTCGTTATTTGGGTTAACAATGGTAATTCGCAAAAAAAAAAAACGAAATGTCAGTAACGTCGCGTCAAACGGTCCACGGGAGCGGATTGTTTCACTTATCAGACTATATTTGGTCTGTTTGTCCGTCATTGGGAAGACGAGCTTATTACCATTCGGTTCTTGGTTGGCCGCGCGATTGAGTGACTCACGTGCGGGCTCGCACGGTCTCGCGAGTATATGAGCGAGCGTTTTTGCGCCGCAACTTATGTGAGCCCATCAGCGCGCTCTCAACGCACACGGACGATTAAGGATCGTTTCCGGTAATTACCGAGAGACATCGAAGCTGTTCTCACGAGCGGGGGCAACCATTGTATCCGAGACTGGTCATGCTGAGGCATTGATAATAGGACCATTGGGTGACCATCATAGATTGAAGAAAAAAAAAAAAGAAAAAAAACCGCAAGAAAAAAAAACGATTGCCAATTGCGTTCAATGTTAGACGGTTCGACTCGATTGTGGGTCAAGTTGTGCGTTGCACTTTTTTGTTGCAACAGTAATTCATGTCGACAAATAGAGGAAGAAATTACTGCATGCTGATTTTTTGTTCACGTTTAGCTTGAACTGCTGATGATTAATCGACTACTTGACGTTTAAGGGGGGAAATGCCTTTAGACGCCGGAAAATGAGTCATTTTTCATGCATTATTTGAAGCGTGATAAAATAATCGCATCATTTTGAAATTTTTATAGCATCTTATTACAACTTTCAAGTGGTAAAAAAAACAGTTATTTTTTAAAGAAAACAAAACGGCGTCGTTATAAGGTATTACTTTAGGCGTCTTTTTAAAAACTGTTCTTGTTATAGCTGAAAAAGTTATTGATCTTGAAATGTGATTGAAATGTTATTGATGATTGAAAAGTGATTGAAAGGAAGTGATTGATATACCTAAAGTTTTAAGGTTATCGCGTAAATAAATTACTGTTTCGTGGTAAAAATTGTCGAGAAAATGGTCAAAAATATGAAATTTTCATTAAAAAGCCTACTTAATTTTTAATGTTATACTTTTTAATATTTTTCAAAATATATACTTCCAATAATGTTACAGTGAGAAACCTCCTAAAATTTCAGCCAGATCGATCAATAACTTTTTGAGCTATAACATAAGCAGTTTTTCACAAGATATCTAAAAGAACACTTTATAAAGCCGCCATTTTGTTTTGTTTAAAAAAGAAAAAAAATGTTAGCACTTGAAAGTTCTAATAAGATAATGTAATTTTTTTTTAAATGATGAGATTATTTTAACACCTTCAAAAAAAGTCCTGAAAAATTACTCATTTTCAGACGTCTAAAGGGATTTCCCCCCATGAATTTTACTACAATTTTCGAAATGCATAGTAGATTGTCCTGGTTTTATTTATGGTCTGTGAAAAAAAAAAATGATTCGATCGAAACCAGCTTTTGCCCGTTGAGTATAACAAATGCATGTGTAAAATAACAAATGGGTCAATAAAGGATTTAATAAAAAATATAATTGGTTTTTGAATAATAATTAGATATTTTGATAAGAGATATAAATCATATTTTAATAAATATTGGATAATATAAATAATAACAGTAATAATATAAATAATAATAGATATCGATAATATGAATATTTTAATGATAGTTTATCAATAAATATTTTTCATACTTTAATAATAGCTTAGTAATATTTTAATATTAATTTGATAATAGATACCAATATTATTTTCGTAGCAGTTCAATCATCGAATATTTTTATAGAAATTGAAAGGAAATACATTTTTTATGTATTTCCTTCAAACTGTTATGAAAGTATCTAATTATTGATCTTCTGATTTGTTCACTTAGTTTTTACTGTTCTTGGTACATGCATGGAAAATAGCTGAATAACTCTTTTCCATTCGTTGTATCGTAGCCTTTCATTATTTCACGATCTTCGGTGGTTCTTTGGTGTAAAATGAACTGCCATTTAGTATGAGATTATGCAAAGCTCTGCCGTCGGTTAAATTACGAGCCGGGAAACGGTTCGAACGTAATGAGGGCATATACAGCTGAACGATAACTTCGCATTCAAGTAAACAGGCGTAAAACAGCCATTTCTATATTAGAATTGTAGAAAATAAAATCGAAAATGAATCGCGAACAATACAGACACGGTGTTGTTGCCGGAAAATAAAGAAATTGAAAATGTTATTCTTCTAATTAAGAAGGAATATTTCTGTAATATATTAAAAATGCATTTGTTATAAAAAAAAAACGGCGTGAAAAAAAATTATTTTTATCGGTAAGTAAAATTACACAAGACGTAAAAAAACGATATTATTGTCGATAAATAATATTACGCGAAGGGTGACTTTTCTAGAAAATAAAATTAATGTTCTTTACGAGGAGACGAAATTTCTTTCGAAATATTATTCTAAAATAAGAACTAAAAGTAGAAATGGGAAGTAAGTCTGAGGATGACTCATTATACAATACAGACCGCGAATCATGTTCAATTTTTCATCAAATCGAATTAAATTGTAAATTCTCGATTCTAAAAGTGCGAATTGTTCAAAGTATGCTGGCTAGGATTGTATCGTTAAATAATAAGAATCGTTTCGTTTAATGATACCGCTTACGTTTAATGTTGTCCGTAAGGTTACGTAAATTTGAAGTAAGTTTGAGGTGATGCGGAACAGATGTGGCTGCGAGAGAATACCACATCGATGGCTCTCACGGTGGGGGCAAGGGGAGCAAACTGAAAATGTGTTTCGCATCACGTTGAGAACACCCTCGAAATGAAAAACTACGAAAGTTTTTCTGCTGGTGTTGACAAAGTTATACGAATAATACACCCCGGGGGTGTGAGTTCGGTCACACTGAGTCCCACGACAATAATACGGATTCGAACTAATCGAACTATTTAGATCATTCGAAGAGTGCCAGTGTTTTTGCATATTATTCGAAAATCTAAAATAATTGCAGTATAGAAGTGCTTAAATAACTTTAATGCTCTAAAATCGAAATTAAAAAAAAGTGAAGTTTAGATCATTCGAAAAGTGGCAGTGTTTTTGCATATTATTCAAAAATCTAAAATAATTGCAGTGTCGAAGTGCTTCAATAACTTTAATGCTCTAAAATCGAAATGAAAAAAAAGTTGATTAAAATTTCCAAAGTTTTGTTTCCAAATTTTCGAAATTACACTTTCAAGATTTTCCAGATTTTTCAAGTTCAAGTTTCAAAACTTTCCAGATTTTTCAAGTTCAAGTTTCAAAACTTTCCAAATTTGTCAAGTTCAATTTTCAAATCTTCCCAGATTTTTCAAGTTCAAGTTTCGAAACTTTTCAAATTTTTGAAGTTCAAATTCCAAAACTTTCCAGATTTTTCGAGTACAAGTTTCAAAACTCGAGTTTCAACATTTGCCAAATTGTTCAAATTTTAACTTCAAAATCCAAGTTTCGAAACATTCCGGACTTTGCAAGTTGTAAGTTCGAAATTCAAGTTTCAAAATTTCCAGACTGTGCAAAATTCAAGTTTCAAATCTTAATTATTCAAAAGTTGGTTAGGACACTTAAAAAAATGGTACTGACGATCGCGTCGTTGGAACGCCACGAAATTTTTTCTTCGTTTCTTAATTTTTCCCATTCCGCATCCCAGCTGAGAATCCTAAAAATCTTCATGTAATTCCCGTCTCGTAGATCCGTCAAAAAAAAAAAACTGCGAATGCAAAAAAATGAACTTTCATTGCGTTCAAACGATGCAAACTTCAGCATCATAAAGAATGTAATGATTGTAGCTTGCTCCGTAAAAAAATGGGATCGATGTTGGCATCGATTCTTTTCGAAATCGAAATTCTTTTTTATTGCTTCATTTTTGTCGTTCCCCAAAATATTTCGTAGTCCATAGGGTTTCCGTATTCCGAAAATTTTTCGAGTGAATTCCGTTTCATACGACCGCCAAAAAAATTGATGAAATTTGGTATAAATCCATCTAACCTTATCATCAAAAACATCACCTTAAATGTTCTTGAAAACAAAAAGAAAGTATTTTTTTATTGAAAAATATAGCCATTTTTTCAGAAAATTCAATCTTTTTGTTTCAAAGCGTACCATTTCAACGATTTTCAACATTCCTCACTTTTTCTTGGTTCATATTCTGCGTATGAATGCTACAAAAATGTTACAGCCATTGATTGTAACCCAAACAAACCTAAACGAACAGCCATTGATCGCACCCCAAACAAACCCAAACAAAGAGCCATTGATCGTAACACAAACAAACACCAACAAATCCAAACGGCAGTCGGATGTTTGGGTTTCATTTGGTAAGAAACACATTTAAAAAATTTTTTAATGTATTTCGAAAGTGTTTTTATTAAATGTTACAACTTTTATATCAATATCTATAATATAAACCAATCCAAAAAATTCTTGAAAATAGCCTTTTCTAGCGTCTAAAGTGACAAGACCCCTTAATGAAGTCAAAATTTATGTTGGTTTTTTTTTCAGATTAATCCCGCCGACGCTACATTTCACGCCGTCTGACAACATCCGCCGCAACTCGTTTAAAAGATTGCGCCATACCTCCACCATTCTGAAAGATTAAGGGGTCAGGTCACTCTAGATGCCGAATTTTGGGGATTTTTTTTCAGACAAATTACAATATAAATCGAGATTACAAAAAATGGTGTTTATCATACTTTTATCATACGTTTATCAGTGACTGTATACAATAATTTTTTTAAAGCGATTAATTTCAACGCGGCGGCTGTGCAGTGTTTATCTCGAAACTCCATTTTTTAAGTTGACCGCAAACATAACTCACAAGGAACATCCCTCAGGTGGCCCTTCGATTTTGTTGAAATTTGGATATGTTATAAAGCACCGAAAGGTGAGCGATACGTATTTTTTTTTATCGGCGGAAAAACGGTTTTAAGGGCTGAAACGCACCCTCAAAAATGGGGATGTTTTTCGTCGATGACGTTTTAACGGTACGGGATATTAAAAAATTTCAACCATTTTTCACTTTCCAAAAATTTGCCTATAAAATCATTTCAAGTGAATCGGTTGAAAATTTTCAGTTTTGAGATAAACGCTGCACAGCCGGCATTTTGAAATTATCGCTTCAAAAAAATCATTGTATACCGTCACTGATATGTATGATAAACACCCTCTTTTGTAGTCTCGATTTATTTCGTAGTTTTTCTGAAGAAAAAAAAACTCCCAAAAAGCCTATTTTTCGGCCTCTAGAGTGGCCTAAGCCCTTGATAGAAGAAAAAATACCACGTAACACCCAAAAGTAGTAATAAAACATACCCAAAGTCTCAAAAGTGGTAAATAAATCTTCCCTTGAGAAAGAAAAATCCCGAAAATCAGCAATTTTTTCCTCACCTTTTCCCCCCCTTCAAGCCCCCGCGTTGTGCCAGATTTCCGGTGTTCCGCTCCGGCAAATTTGCGCAATTTCGTTACCGCGCATGTTCCCCGTAAAAATAAAAGGAATTGAGATGTGTATCGGGGAGTTCCGAGGTGGCTCGCATACGGCCCATGGGGACGATATTGCGGGCGTGTATACGGAATCCTTTTGCGATATAACTTTACTATCGCGCGAGATTCGCCACGACAGATTTACCGTACGTACGTATATGCGCGCGAGGACGCGAGCGAGTGAGGTGAGTTGTAAATAAGCGCGGCGAGAACGAGTCTCGTCGGGACGAGTCTCGTGAAACTAACGGATGCACGTAATTCTCATTGAGGAGGTAGAAGGCGGTCCGGCGTGCCGCGATCGCCAACACCAGCACCATCGCCAACGAGAGCGAGTGCCCCGACGGTGCAACGCTCGTCTTGAGATATTTCATCTTTCCCGCGGCATTCGAAGTTAATATATATATATATATATATATATATATATATATATATATATATATATATATATATATATATATATATATGAGAAAATTACAGTTTGAAAGTCCGATATTTACATAATATTGGCTATCGCCCAGGTAGGGAATCAAAAGGCTGACGATGGAAGCAAACTTGTGCGAGCCTTGTTTCACCGAGCCTGAGTGAGACAGACCTGGGCCAGGTTTCATTGCATCGTTTGGAGCAGCCTGGAACCAAGACTGGCTGCTTAGCCTAAACTCAGGGTTATTTCAAGCTTTATTCAGCCAGTTAATTTTAAGGCTAAAAAATCAAGGCTGGTTGCAGGCTTCTTTCAGGTTGTGATAAAATAAAATAAATTTTAAATAATATTTTTTCTGTACTTTCATGAAAAAAAAATTAGCAACAAATTTGTCGGGTGCGAAGGCACGAGAAACGAAAGCGAAGGAGGCAGCTCAGAACATTTAAACATATTCTCTTATCGATATTTATGAGGTACACAAAAAAGTTTTTTTCTCGTCACATACACATTTCGTATATACTCACTCTCTGGGGTTTGCGTACACTCTGTGTATTACGTGTCCCATAAACAATAAATAAAATAAAGTATTGTGTTTGAAATATTTTATATACTTTTTATAACAAATAATATAATGAATAATAAACATATATAATAAATAAAATGAATTCTGTACAAATTTATTAAATTTACCCCAATGTAGAATATAGAAAACTAAAAACAGGCCTCATATAGCCTCGAGAAGAGTTTGGGATAAGCTTGGTCATAAATGCTCGTGAAGGCTTCATTAAGGCTCGTTTTGAACCTTGTTGTTTCGTCGTTTCAGGCTTAGTACAGGCTTTTCTACCAGCCTTTGGTCAAGCCCGTGTGCAACAGCCTGAAACCGCGTTATCATTCAGGGGTTCAGCTAGGCCTGAAATCAGGCTGGTGCTTAGCCTGAATTAAAAAATGTGAGCCTTGTTTCAGAGCTTGGCGAGGCCTTTTTTCATCGTCAATTCCTACCTGGGCGGCACATCTGGCTGTTTTGGGGACTGTTTTGTCCCCGAAATGAACGTTATATCTATCAACACATAAGCCGGCACTGATAATTGATCGACCGGGGTTTGGCTCCGGCGATACTTGGAGTTGAGCAGCGTTGTGCATGGCCGATACTCGGAGCGGTGACCGCTTTGCCGTGCCCCGGCTGGCGCATCAACCAGTCAGCGGAAGGCTGATACTTCTGAGACCTTGCTCTAGATACTTGAGTATAAAACGTCTGTGCACCAGAGAATCAGAAAAATATGGGACCGTCTTTGCCGGAACATGCGGAATAGCGTAGCTCAAGGCGTTGGGCCACAGTAACGGGTATAAAATCATGTGCGAATTTAACAATCTTTTTCGTGGGTAAAAGTGATTCACTCATAAAATTAATTACACGTCTATTTAGTATGAATATCAAGCTGTTAGAATTTTTTTCGCTATAGAAAATGGCCGTCTACTAATATTTTCTTTTGTTATCTTTTTTTATGCGCTCTGCGGCGTGACATTTAGCATCCACAATTTTTTACCTACAGTAAAAAAACAAAAATTCTCGTCAATCTACATTAGAATACCTAGAGAAGAACGTACGGAATTTAAAAAATATTGTTTTATTCAAAAGTTGTAGGTATTTGAACTTAAGAAATTAATTTTCAGTGAAAAATTTCGTTAAAACTACTCATAAACGGCTCACAAAATGAAAAGTTTTCGATTAATCAGAAATTCCGTACGTACTTCACTGCGAAATGCAATTAGGAACATGACTTTTCAATTTGAAGTAAATCTAGTGGAAATTGTTGAAGTTATTTGTCACGCCAATTGGAAAAAAGCTGTTTCGAGAAGTTTCGAGTAGTCGGCCATTTTGTACATCGAAAAAAATATATATATATTTTCTAACAGCTTGATATTCATACTAAATAGATGTGTAATTAATTTTATGAGTGAATCACTTTTTCATACGAAAGTTAAATTCGCACTTGATTTTATACCCGTTACTGTGGCCTAATGTCTTAAGACGGCTGTGGTCGCCATGGAACGTTAGGTTAGAATAGCCAAGTGTGGGTAGGGAGTGATAAGAGTGGGTTTCATTGGAAAAGGTAACACGTAAAAACCCGCAACGATATACGCTGGAACTAAGGAAATAACACATACATATTATATTAACAAATACATATATTTATCTACTAATTTTATATATTTTATGTGTTACTTTATTCAGCAATACATAAATATATCATTTTAGTCATATATATATATATATATATATATATATATATATATATATATATATATATATATATATATATATATATATATATATATATATATATATATATATATATATATATATATATAATCATCGTAGATTGCATTGCGGGGTCTTTCCCCTTCTTACATTTCCACCATATTCTATTCCTATAAATGTATCTTACTATATTTAGTAATATACTAATATACTAATATACTAATCATGGGGGATGAAAAGTGGAATATAGTGGGGAATGTAATAAGGGGAAGGACCCTGTACAAATTGAAGCTGCATTCGAACCTCGATATAACGAATCTCTAGGGAAGTTCGTGATATCAAGTTTTCGTCATATCGAGATCATGTTCCTTAAAAGGTTCTTTAAAAAAAATATATTAGTACTATAAATATAGGGATATTTTTTAAAGAAAGAAAGGTTTTAACTAGAGCAATTCCTACAAGTAATTAGCAGTTAGAGCATAATGTATATTATTATGTCGTTATATCAAGGTTGCAGGTGTCTATCGGAAGGGAATGGACAAATCTTCATTATATCCAGGTTCGACTGTACAATAAAAAAATACTAATATACTAATATGGTAATATACTAATGTATATATATGGGGTATTCCACCCGAAACCGGTGGACTTTTTCCCTGACCCCCGCCAATTCGATTTATTTATTGTAAATCTGATTCCATCGACTCTAAGAGACACCATGATTTTTTTTATTCTTGGCAAGAACCCTTGGTCAAAAAAAATTCTCCGAAACAAACACCCGGATTTAAAAATCTGAAAAAAATCCCAAAAATGCGTGATTTTATTTAAAAATTTTCAAGCTATCGACCGCAGTGGAAGTATAATTTTTTCTGCGCTTTCTGAGCGATTAACGTTAAAAACACCGAAAAATTCATTGCGGCTATCGAAATATTTAACTATCCGCCCGAAGTAAGCGGTTTTTGAATTTTTCGGATTTTTTTAACGTTAATCGCTCAACAAGCACCGAAAAATGCAAACATCCACTGCGGGTGGTAGCTTGAAAATTTTTACACATAATCACGCATTTTTGGGATTTTTTTTCGGATTTTTAAACAGGGGCGTTTTTTTCGGAGAATTTTTTTTTGACTAAGGGTTGTTTCGAAAAATGTAAAAAAAAATCAGGGTGTCTTTTAGAGTCAATGGAATCAGATTAAAAAAATAGAATTTGCGGGGGTCAGGGAAAAAGTCCACGGGATTCACGTGGAATACCTCACATATATTAGTATATTAGTATTTTTACTTATGAAAAGCTGAGTGTCTGAAAAATCATCGGAAATTAATGGACAAATAAATTTATTTCGTAATATAAAAATATATCAAATATACATATATATATATATATATATATATATATATATATATATATATATATATATATTTATTTATTTATTTATAAATATGTATATTTGATATATTTCTCTATTATGAACTAAATTTATTTGTCCATTAATTTCCGATGATTTTGTAGGCACTCGGTTTTTCATGATGTTGAGTATGAGAACTGTAAGGACTGTTAGGACAGTCATCCAAGTCGAATGTCCTCGAAATTACCTTTTCTTATATATCTTTGTAGATGTATATATGTATGCATAAATTACGAGCAAATGCATGTATGTATGAAGGTAATATATGTATATGTTGGAACGCTTCGATTCCGTCCTCGTGCGATCATTAAGTCCTTCTCGAAAAGCGAACGACATGCGACGATCTCGATATATCTCCCTACCTCGTGCTCACCCCACGGTGATCACTTTTCCGCCCCTGTCTCATCCGATATTGTAATCGGTTCCCGTGAAAGCTTCGAAACTACTCGCTTTTACAATGACAGCTTTTGCAATAAAGTACATCGTTCGTTCAGCGACGTGTTGTTTGACTTTGGAATTAATATCAAATTTTTCGATGAAAAAGCCGCGACGCGGCGATTGATTTATCATGGCCGGATGGCAATCGAAAATGGAAATAGGAGAGCAAACTTGGCCGAAGGAGGCCGAGAGGATAATTGACACCTGACACGTGAACGATCAAAATACGAGGGACGCGCGGATCTGAGAAATGAAAATTGATAGATTTTCAATCCGAGACTCAATCGAAAAAGAAAAGATTCTAAAAAGTGTAATTGCTGAAACAATATTAATAATAGTAAAAGAAAAGGAACGAGCAATATTTCAAAAAAATTTATATCGTCGTAAAAAATCGATACATAATTAACATCGCCTTTACCGAAGAACCTAATTGATTCACACAACTTTTCGAGTCGTTTAAATCGTATCGATTTTTTTTTCATTCGTGAAGCACGTGGCGGAAGAATATCGGTGGAATAATTTATATGGAGGACCGATGGAGTTGCGTAAAACATTTTCCGTCCAGGAACCTCAAGGCTGGTATTCCTCCTCGCCCATATTATTATCGCGCGTGTCTTGGGCTCAATTCGATTTAAATTCATCCATCCTTCATAAGTCCATCCTTCCAAACGAGTATTTTACATATACATGGATTTATATATATATATACATGGCGTTCCTTGGGGCTACCTGAATTACGCGTATGTCGACGTTTACCAAGACAAAAATTATACGAGAGACGGAGTGAGAGAGAGAGAGAGAGAGAGAGAGAGAGAGAGAGAGAGAGAGAGAGAGGGAGAGCAAGAGTAAGAGAGAGAGAGCTCTTTTCCGTCCGTTCACACCGTCCATACTTTTCTCTCATGATCGTTAAAATGCTCGCTCCCTCATTTACGTGTGCTTTCTTGCTTCGAGCCTAGCGCGAGTTGCGTGAGGCGACACTGATTACGCATTCATGTACACGGGCCCGTAGACGAACCACAGAGAAAATGGGGTACGACTTTCATTACGGGAATCATCTTGGGCAAAGTATTATTTTTTTCGTCCAAGCTAATCCCTTTTTCTCGCTAGTATCAATATATATATATATATATATATACACACAGGGTGTCCTGTCATGAATGGATAATCCTACAACTTTCGATAGGTCAGATCATGTCCTACTGTATGCTAGAATTTCAGTTTAGTAAACGTCCCGCGGTTTTCGAAGTTTTTATGAAAATTCTGCTTAAAATCTTTTTTCATAAAGTTTCCTTAACATTCAAGGTTAAAAAGAAGACTTTCCGAGATAAAACAAATAACCGGGGGTATTGAAAAAAAACCGGTTAAAAAAAATTATCATTTGCAAAAATGGCAAGCGAAAAACCAAAGCAGTTGATTTTTATCTCGAAAACCGTGGGTATTTTAGTAAAGTGAAATTCCAGCTATAGTAGGATATCATCTATCGGCAGTTGCAGGATTATCCATTCATAACAGGACACCCTGTGTGTGTGTGTGTGTATATATATATATATATATATATATATATATCGGAATAGTACGGGAATATACCAATGAAATATATGCACGCGTCTTACTAGGGAAAGCCACCCGAGATTTTTCAAATTTTCAGAGAAACTAAGGAAGAGGCCTATATTAATTTGGAAAGCCAAATGGTTGGTGCTGGCATTACAGATTGAAGGTAAATCGAACATTTCTATTGCTAAATATTAGTTCAAACTTCAAGGCAGTATTCTAGTCTGGAAATTTGGAAAAATTGATTTTTTGGCACTTTCTTAAAGTGTCGGTTCTTGAGACTATTTCCTTAGAAGGAAATTTCGAAATTCCTCATTTTTACTCCAACGAGCGAAACCAGAATAGAGTCGACCGGTCGTAGCTACGAACTTCAAAAGCTTCTAAGGAAGTTAGAACTCCTCGCAGGCAAAACGAGCTGCGGAAAACATTATACCACTTAGATATTTGCGGTTGTCTGAAATTTTACTCAAAACATAAACGCGTTTTTTCGCGAAACTACTTTTTTCATACTGGTTGACATTATATCTCGAGTTCTATTCAATCGTTTGACTTCACCCTACCTCGGGCATTTCAAAATTACTATTATTACTATTTTTGGAAAAATGTTAACTTTGAAACAAACAGGGCGGTATATTAACCCTTAATAGTCACTCTGGGTCCACGGGACCCAAACAAATTATTTTGATACTGTACAACTTTTTTTTTCCAATAAAACATACATTTTTTTAAATGCGTAAACGTTTCATTCTTTCCTTCTAAATCGCACCTGCGTTGGATGAAATAAATATACTTTTTGAAAAGTCCACAGAAACCGCTATGTCTATTTCAAAGTGCATTGTTTCCAGACTATAAAACCATTTTTTTTTGTCAATAATTACAAGAGTTACAGCAATTTTTGTAAAAAAAAGTCATTTTTCACGTTTTTTTTTGCATAATTTTTTTTGCATATTTAAAATTTAATTTTTGATTTCTAACCAATGTCCTTGTATTAAACAAGGTTTAAATTATATCTCAGTATTTTTTTCATATCGCTCAATGCATTATATCAATATTTATAATAATTCAAAAACCTTTAACTTTTTTTCAGACCGTCGCCATCGACATTTCTTTTTCTTTGGTACCTGCCATAATGACATTTTTATTGATCAAGGAAATTGGTTCTATTTCCGTTTTAGATCAATGGGAGCTTTGGAATCATGTCAACCGCCTCAACCCTTTTTTTCACGGCCATATTTAGAAGCTAATAACTTTTTCAGTTATTATTTTTTGCACGAAATTTTTGTTGTAAGCTCCCGAAACATCCGTAAAAAGACTAAAAAATTTATGGTAAAAATATTTTTTGTTTTTTTTTTCTTCATCAAGCGCGGAATTTCGGCCTCTAGACTAGAATACTGCCTTAAGCAAGTCTTTCTCGCCACCTCGTTTTTTGAACTGGCCGAAAACTTAACGAGGCCAAATATGCACGGATTCACTTGAAATTCTGAACGCATCTTCTCAAATGCATTCTCTACGAAACTGCGTCCGAAATTTGCGATCAGTTATTGACTTTTTAAATATAAACAATTACTCGTGTAATTTTTTGTCACAAAAGAAAGTTTTCATTCGGCTCTGGTCTGCCTTTCTGTAAAAAGGTATTTTCTAATTTCCGTACGCGGGTCCATAGCTTTTTGTATATATTTCAAAAATTTTGTTTGGTCTTTCTCTCTAGGTTGAAAACTGCAGGAGAAATCTCTCCGACCGCGGAACACTGTACGTAAACTCACTAAAAACGTCTCGAAATCAAAATCCAAATTATTTTTTTCATTCAATTCCGATTGGAATTTTTTAAACACCTGTGTTAAAATTATTTAATACCGTGTCTCAGCACGAGGTAATTCACGAGCAACCGAAATAGACTTCCATAAATGACGTGAATTTTCGATATTATAACAGTATAAATCAAAATGCAAATGAGACCGAAATCGTTGAGTCCGAACAAAACTAGCTCTGCTTCAACATGTTTTCCCAATACTGTATAACTTGAATCCATTGTTTTTTATATTTTTTTTTTTTCGTTTAAATTCACGTCTATCTTTCGTATTCCCCGAGGATATATGGTTGATTTTATCTAAAGCGAGAAAAATCGTGCGTCGCATAAAATTTGTTTCATACAGAAAAAATGAATAATGTCGTTTCTGGGTGGTTTCGAGAGCTTATACCACTTAGATGACGGTTATGTAACTTATACGACACTGAGCATTATATAGAGACTTTTTAAAAACTCGTTTGGGCATTCCAGTCGGAATACTATTGGAAGATTAATAAAATTTGATATCACGATAATTTTCTATTTCAAACTCGAATGTTCTGGCTATTCAAATATCGTGTATTGGACATATATATATATGTGTGTGTGTGTATGTGTGTGTATGTGTGTGTATATATATATATATATATATATATATATATATATATATATATATATATATATATATAGTACACATGCATGTAGCACAACGAAAATTATTACGGAAATCTTTATGTCGTTGTGATATATAGTTCGGGTCTTAATAGGCTTGTGGGTCCATATACTATAAATGACCTCTCTCGGACTCTATAGTATACAGGATGGAAACCTCCGGTTGGTTGAATCGTCCAACCAACTTCATCTTACACGCGGGACTAACGGGACGCTAACGCAAGTTGGAGAGGGACGATGCACGATCCTCGTGAAGATTATCGATATACGGATACATGTAAGATGAGCACGCACGCGCACCCATCATCGCGCTTACATGAAATTTCGTAACGAAGACGAAATTCCTAAATGCGATGGGATCACGTTTACAAATTTAATTTTACGGGTAATTGGAGTGCGAGAATTTTCTCAACAAGATTAAGATCACTTCATTCAAAGTCACGATAATAATAATGATGATGACAATAATAAGTTCATAGACGTCAAAATAATAAGCAAAAAGAATGGTAAAATGTCTATTATTAATTATAAAAATAATTTTAATAGAAGTCCCAAAGATAATAATAATAATAATAATAATCATCATCATCATCATTATCATCATTATTGTAGTGATAATGAGAATGAAACATTAACAATAAATAAAAAACAATATAAAAAATATTCATTATTATCAATATTTTTACTGTCTCCAAGATGAACATAAAAAAAATTAATTTAATGAAAATAATAAACATTAAACAATAATGAGCAATCAAACAGTTTTAAAAATAATAAAAATAATTGAGAAAAAGATCATAAAAACAATCAATAATCAATAATAATTAACAAACTGAATGAATCGTATAATGATAATAATAATAATAATAACAAAAACGATAACAACGCAAAAAACAACTTCAGCAAACTTCAATTAAGGGGTTAGGCCACTCTAGAGGCCGAAAAAATATTCTTTTTAGGGATTTTTTTTTTCAGAAAAACTACAAAATAAATCAAGATTACAAAAAAAGGGTGTTTATCATACATATCAGTGACTGTATACAATCATTTTTTTGAAGCGATTAAGTCCAAAATGGCGGCTGTGCAGCGTTTATATCAAAACTTCAATTTTTATGTTGGCTGGAAACATAACTCAGACAATTTTCAACCGATTCACTTGAAATGTTGAATATATCTTGAAAAATACATTGTCTATGGAAGTACGTAGGTTTTTTTTATATTGCATAGTTCATTTGTTATTAACAATTATTTGACGAAATTTTTAACTTTCCGAAAATTTGCGTAAAAAATCGTCAGATAATTGTTAATAACAAATGAACTATGCAATAAAAAAAAATTCTACGTACTTCCATAGGTAATGTATTTTTCAGGATATATTCGACATTTCAAGTGAATCGGTTGAAAATCGTCAGAGTTATGTTTCCGGCCAACTTAAAAAATGCAGTTTTGAGATAAACGCTGCACAGCCGCCATTTTGAAATTAATCGCTCAAAAAAAATGATTGTACACAGTCACCGATATGTACGATAAACACTCGTTTTTGTAATCTCGATTTATTTTGTAGTTTTTCTGAAGAAAAAAAATCCCTAAAAGCGTATTTTTTCGGCCTCTAGAGTGGCCCAAGGCCTTAAGAAATACCATAACGATAATAAAAGTAAATGCAAACGTCATAAAGTCCACTTGAAATTGGAATTATTCCAATTTCGTCAAACAAGCGTAACATTTTTTTCGTTCGGCTGCCGTACTATACTTGCATGGAACATCCCTCAGGTGACACCCTTCGATTTTGTTGAAATTTGGATATGTTATAAAGCACCGAAAAGTAAGCGATACGTATTTTTTTTATCGCCGGAAAAACGGTTTTAAGGGGTGAAACGAACCCTCGTACATAGGGGTGCTTTTTCGTCGTTAACGTTATCGTTCTCATCTCCAATGTTTAGTGCACGAAAAAATCAATATTGTTGCAATTTGAAATTTTTTAATATCTCGCACCGTTAGAACGTTATCGACGAAAAACGAAAAACATCTCCATTTTTGAGGGTGCGTTGCAGCCCTTAAAACCGTTTTTCCGCCGATAAAAAAAATACGTATCGCTTACTTTTCGGTGCTTCATAACATATCCAAATTTCAAGAAAATCGAAGGGTGTCAGCTGAGCGATGTTCCTTGTTGGAATAAAATATGCACAACTATCGGGCCCGTATAATTATCGATTAAAAAAAAGCACCTCAGATGAGAATTATTTTTATCTTTTCACCGTGTACGATGGCACGCAAGAGACGTCATACAAATCTCGAGGAAATTGATCGCAGCAGCCTGATTGGCGATTCACGAATCGATAAGCGATGGCAATATCGTAAAAGGGACGATAGCCATTTGAAAAATCAATGATAATCACCCGACGAGGGAATCTACTTAGCGAACTTCCAGGAAAAACGAGATTGACAATATTATAAATAATTTAATAAAGTGTACTTCGCATAGCGGACATCACGAGTGTATGAGAGGATATCGTGGTGAGGATCTAATAGGCGTCAAGTCGAATGAGTTACGCGCACGCGAGCACTTCGGTAGCCGCAACGATCACCGATATTACGAAGACGGAATAAAAAGGAGGAAGAGAAAATTCGAGGAGCGAAAAAGGCGCGAGCGACCCACGTGTCGGAGGACAATTTTGAGGACTGTTCGATTTCGAGGACCTTCGCAGCAGCCAACTGTCCCTACACTCAACATTTTGCCAGTCCCAATGTCTTCAACATCACCTGCAGGGAAATGCCAAAGTCCAAAACCAACGGGTCGTTTTAAGGGGTAAGGCCACAGTAGAATTTTCAAAAAATCGATTTTTTTTTCTTCGCTAAAACGATGCTTTATCATCATAAGAATAAGTTACTATTCGATTTGTAGCAAGAGATTTTTTTTTCACCGACTTTGAGCGTATAACGTAAGCCCATCTCTGGCACGGCCATAGAGTACCTAAAACTTTAAACGCTCCCCCATGGAAATTTATATACGCAAAAATATGCTGCAAATTTATTTTATTGATAATTGTAATATATGTGAAACGTATGCCATATATTGAAAATATATGTTGCATATATGTGCCAAATTCTAATTTTCGTAACGTTTTTATATATGAGATGTATATGCGTGGTATTACTGTATATCAATGTATCATATGCCAATGATATATGTAGCATTTACCCTGCATATATACCATATATATTTAGCATATATGTTGCATACACACTGCGTACATACCACATATATACTGCATAAATGGTACATATATGCCACATATATACAGATATGTAGCATATCTGTGTATAGTGTTTATATGTAATAGCGTACTTTAACTGTAAGTTAAGTTTTTTTAAGTTTAAGTTTTAAGTTTTATTAAGTTTAACTGTAATAGTGTTTATACACAGCATATATTTTTTGTCAGGAATATGTATCAAAATGTATGCGTCATATATGACGCATAAATGACACATATATGAGTCATATACGACGCATACATTTTTGATATATTTTTCTGACAAAAAAAACAGATTGAAAATATATCGAAAATATATGCGTCGTATATGCCTCATATATGCATTATATATAGTGTTTATACGTAGCATATATGTTTTGGTCAGAAAAATATACCGAAAATATATGGGTCATATATGCGTCATATATTTGGTGCATATATACTGAATATATACGTATTATTCTATTTTTCGTCACTATATATGCGACCGATATATATATATGTAGCATATATTTTCTGCATATATTTTACATACATAAATTTCCATGGGGGCGTTTTTCTCGAAACAGCTTTTTTCCAATGGCGTGACAAATAACTTCAACAATTTTCACTCGATTTACTTCAAATTTAAAAGTTATGTTCCTAATTGCATTTCGCAGAGAAGTACGTACGGAATTATCTGATTGATCGAAAACTTTTCATTTTATGAGCAGTTTTATACGAAATTTTTGGTAACACGCGTTTTGACCCGACGACAAAATATCCTCGACAAAATATCCGCACGACAAAATATCTGCCGTTTTATAGGCAGTTTAAGGGGGGATTGTCCTTTTTTTTCGCAAAATTTACCGCTTTTTGGGAATTTTTTTGTGAAGAAAGTATACAACGGAAAACTTGTGAAACTTGGCATATAGTTTTATTGATCTGTTGACTACATACAAAAAAAATTTTAAACAATTTCATCAAAAAATCCCCCCTTAAACGCGTTTTTCTCGAAACAGCTTTTTCACAACTGGTGTGCACGATTTCTCAAAAACTATTCAACCGATTGCCTTCAAATTTGGACAGAATGCTCAGCTGACATCCTTTTATCGTTTGATGAAGCAAAAAAGCAATACGTTTAATAGTTTTTTATTTATAACAAAAAATCGATCAATTTTTTTCGAAAAATCGATACTTCAAGTTCAAAACGTCACCAAATCGTCAATTTTTTTTCCCTTCATCGAACGATAGCTATATGTGTCTAAAGTAAAATGCTTTTTGGGTTTTTGTTGCAGGATGAACGTGAAGGCTGTAATCGTGCACACCATCAAAAAAGGACCATCGCGCGTCGAGGGGGGTGGGAGGCGGATTTTTTGATGAAATTGTTTAAAAATTTTTTTGTATGTAGTAAACAGATCAATAAAACTATATGCCAAGTTTCACAAGTTTTCCGTTGTATACTTTCTTCACAAAAAAATTCCCAAAAAGCGGTAAATTTTGCGAAAAAAAAGACAATCCCCCCTTAAAGTGTACAGTCATGCCGTTGAAATTTATTCCATCATAAAAAGGAGGAAAATTATTAATTTGACGGATATGTTTGGGTTTGTTTATTTGTTTGGGTTTGTTTGTTTGGGTTAAATGAAGAAATTTGTATTATGCCCCCACCCCAGGATCTCACACACCCCACAAAGGTGTTTTGCGCGCGATTTCGTTGATGTGGTGGACGAGATTTAGGATTTTGTCTCGCGGATGTTTTGTCATGAGGATATTTTGTCTTTCGGATATTTTGTCATCGGATATTTTGTCGCGGATTTTTCTCGTCGGATCTTTTGAATAAAACAATATTTTTTACATTCCGTACGTACTTCTCTAGGTATTCTAATGTAGATCGACGAGAGTTTTTGTTTTTTGTTCTAGGTAAAAAATTGTGGATGCTAAATGTCACGCCGCGGAGCGCCGAAAAAAAGATAACAAAAGAAAATATTAGTAGTCGGCCATTTTGTACATGAAAAAAAAATACATATATATTTTCCAACAGCTTGACATTCATACTGAATAGATACGTAATTAATTTTATGAGTGAATCACTTTTCCATACGAATAAAAATTGTTAAATTCGCACGTGATTTTATACCCGTTACTGTGGCCTAACCCCTTAAAAAAATATGAACGTCGTCAAAACAGCCAGAGGTCCCTGAAGTCAACGTTGCGTAGATACGATGGCTTCAAAATATTCGTCCCCTAGGCGTGTACGTAGGCGCGTTAATCGGGTCCGATGAAGGGGTTGAACGATTCTGCATCGGGCAGATGCTGGTCGTGCCTGATCGAACGCGGAACGAGCCGACGTCAAAGGCTTCAACGACTCATCGTGCGACGTTATCACTACGCACAACTGACGCAAAACGGAAAGCGTTGAAGACGAAAAAAGAGAGATGGAGAAAAAGAGAGGGGGGACACTCCGCCATTGATAAATGATAACAGTCGGCTGGTTATACTTTTTCTCCGCTTTGGAATAAAGCGCGTACGGCCTCATGGATAGGCTGTAGTGGCTATTGAGTGTAGAGACTTATTTTTCGACGAGATGGGGAAAAAATTGCATTTTTTTAAATATTAATCTGTGTTGGTGTATTTTTACTCCCTGAATACGAATTTACCGTTAATTATAACACGAACAAAGTCAATTTATATTAAGGGGAGGGTAGGGGTTTGCATTTTCGAAAAATTGATTTTTTTGTCTTTTCTTTTAGGTAAACATTTCAAGAATATAATCCCAAAATGTCGAGTCAATCAGAGCAAAACTCTCGAAGTTATTGTCTATTAAGTCCCGCTCCTCTAACACTGTAGCTCCGACTTCTCTAAACTTAAGGGGGGATTGTCTTTTTTTTTCGCAAAATTTACCGCTTTTTGGGAATTTTTTTGTGAAGAAAGTATACAACGGAAAACTTGTGAAACTTGGCATGTAGTTTTATTGATCTGTTTACTACATACAAACAAATTTTTAAACAATTTCATAAAAAAATCCGCCTCCCACCCCCCTCGACGCGCGATGGTCCTTTTTTGATGGTGTGCACGATTTCTCAAAAACTATTCAACCGATTGCCTTCAAATTTGGACAGAATGCTCAGCTGACCTCCTTTTATCGTTTGATAAAGCAAAAAAGCAATACGTTTAATAGTTTTTTATTTATAACAAAAAATCGATCAATTTTTTTCGAAAAATCGATACTTCAAGTTCAAAACGTCACCAAATCGTCAATTTTTTTTTCCCTTCATCGAACGATAGCTATATGTGTCTAAAGTAAAATGCTTTTTGGGTTTTTGTTGCAGGATGAACGTGAAGGCTGTAATCGTGCACACCATCAAAAAAGGACCATCGCGCGTCGAGGGGGGTGGGAGGCGGATTTTTTTATGAAATTGTTTAAAAATTTTTTTGTATGTAGTAAACAGATCAATAAAACTATATGCCAAGTTTCACAAGTTTTCCGTTGTATACTTTCTTCACAAAAAAATTCCCAAAAAGCGGTAAATTTTGCGAAAAAAAAAGACAATCCCCCCTTAAAACGCGTTTTTCTCGAAACCAATTTTTCAAAGTCCGTGTTCACTGCCATTTGAAAACTACATGATCGATTTATTTCAAGCTTGGTACGCACTTTCTACACATAAAATACCTCCCCTAAACGGTTAGTTTGAGATTTTTTGCATTGAGGGGGTTTTCCACCCCCAAAATGGCGGATTTTCTCGTGAAAAAAGCACTTTTTACTTTGAATGACCACCAGAAATTTAGAAATGAAAAAAAAATTTATCAAAGACCGTTGGAGGGAGGATTCGATGATACTTTGACTAAATTTTAATGGTACTTGATTCCAGATAATTTCTAGCCGAGATACAGTGAACACCGCAAATCGTGTTTTTCCAAAGGCGTTCTTGAAAAAGCTTTGTCACCGGCTTGTTTGTGGATATTTTCACGTACAAATTTCACGGAATGTTCTTGAAATGACACTTAACAATGTACGTAGGTTTTAATAAATTTACTCTATCCATATAGATGAAAAAAATTCGCAAAAAAGTGTTTTTTTTCACGCTGAAACCCCTACTCTCTCCCCTTAACAATCATCGAATGTGTATGGAAATAGGTTTTTTTCACGTTTGGCCAGCGTGATTTTGAGTTTTTGACGTAAAGGTGATATTCGTAATCGGCGGAAAATTTTATATGGGCTAGACCCTCGTAATGGTAAAAAAGTCGAAGAAAATGTTTCAACCCTTGGTGACTTTTCCGGAGTCGCCAAAATTGGGAAATTTCAAACAGACGTGGCGGCGGTCCTTTTCGAGGACGAACACTCATTAGGGCGGTATCGAAAAATTTTTTGATGGATCCGACTTTGAAATTCTGGCGTAAATCGAAAAATTATCGGAACTCCATGAATCAAACAGCATTTTGGAGAGAAAACGATAACGAAAAGAATAAGCACAGAGTGAAGTTACAGATCGAGACAGAAAAAACATGATCCATAATTCAGTGAAGCTATTTACTTTTTACCAAGACGGGAAAAAAATTCGATTTTAACTATTCTTTTACGACTCACCAGCGATGTATTTTTACCCCCTGGATACGAATTCACCATTTATTTTCCCCCAAACCCTCAATTTTCATTGAATACCGTCAGAAGTCCGGAAACAGTCGGTTTTCGCATTAAGCTGGCGTAGTTTTGAACTTTGAACGAAAACTCTGGGATAATAATAATCAGCGGTAAATTTCCCATCAAATATACCTTAAAATGGTTTAAAAGTCGAAAAACTGATTTTTCTACTTTTTTGCCACTTTTCCCGAATCGCCAAAATCGCGAAATTCCAAACATCCGTAGCGGCAGTTCTCTGCGTTACGGAGACTCATTGGGGCAGTTTTGAAAAGGATTTTGATAGACTTGAAAAATGTCGTTGAATTCATACCGATATCTCAATTAGTTTCCCCGTAAAGTGCACTTGAAGAAAGACCGAAAAAGTGTCAAGGCCAACTTTGAAATTCCGGCAAAAATCGATAAATGATTGCAGCTCAATGATTCAAACGGAATTTGAGAGAGTAAACTATAACGACGAGAATAAGCACGGCCCAGAGTTCCAAATCAAAATACTAAAAAAATGATCAATGTTTCAGTGAAGCTACTTTTTGGGCCGAAATAGGAAATCTTTTTATTTTTAATATTTTTTTTCCAGTCTCTATCGATGTATTTTCACCCCCTGAACACGAATTCACCATCGATTTCCCCCAAAATCCAATTTTGCAATAAAAATCATCAAAAATGTGTGAAAAGACATTTTTCGCGTTCAGCTCGCGTGATTTTAAGGGGTTACCCCCACTTGCGATTTTGAAAAAATCGATTTTTTTTATTGCCTTTTTTTGAAGTATAAGTATCTGAGAATATGTCCTGAAAATTTCAAGTCGATCCGAACAAAATTGACTGAGATATGAGCGTTGAAAGAGAAGAATCCGCGTTTAAAGAGCGTTGAAAGAGAAACTTTAAACGCGTTTTTCTCAAAATGGCATTTCTGAAGTCGGTGACCAAGATTACTCGAACACTAATGAACCGATCTTCTTGAAATTTTGCAGGCTTATTTAATACATAAAAATGTAGTCTTTAATCGTTCGATTTTTTTTTTCGAAAAAAATGGCCGTTTTATAGCCAAAAAACGGCCGTTTTTTTCGTTAAAATCGAACCATTAACTTTGACTGTCCGCCATTTTGTGAAAAATAAATATTTTTTAAAATCCTTCGATTAAAGACTAGTTTATACTTATATTTGACTAAATCCATCCGCATTTTTTTTTTCAGATGATCCACTTCGCCGCAATGTTGGTCACCGCAAACCGTGTATATAAAAACATTATTTCATTGACGGCCATTTGCCACTAAACAATGTAATATTTTTCAATGAAAAAATTACTGAAAGTTCTTCAAGATGTGTTCTTTAAGATGGTATATCGATCGGTTAAAAAAGTTTTGTAGTTTTCTTTTAAAAAAATCATGAAAAAGGCCTTTTTTTGCGCTACAAGTGGGGGGTAACGCCTTAAGCTGTCGACAAAAATTCCCTGATACGTGGAATCACCAGCAAATTTCCCATCGAATAGACCCTTCAAATGGTTTAGCAGTCGAGAAAAAAATTCCATCGATTTTGACCACTTTTTCAAAACCGGCAAGATCCTGAAGTTTCAAACAGCCGTAGCGGCTCGGAGGAAAAATGATGAAGCACAACAAGTAGTCTCGACGTTAGTCGCATGCTTATATTTATTTATCGATGTTCGTGTGGGGTCAGAACCAAAAGACCAAGCCTTTTCATACTCCCGAGATAATATTTTTACTACACTCCTACTTAACTTGTGCCTCTTACGCTCGAGTCATCTATACACACTGACGATGCTTGCGAAGCACAGGTATAAAAAGTGGAGGTAGCGCGAGACACATTTTTACCTTCATATTCAGTCTCCCTTGTTTCTGACCGCGAGTGCCAAGATAGAGTCACCATTTTCACGACGTTCAAGATTGCATCACGAAAATTCATTATTCTTAAGGGGAGATTGTCTTTTTTTTCGCAAAATTTACCGGTGTTTGGGAATTTTTTTGTGAAGAAAGTATACAACGGAAAACTTGTGAAACTTGGCATATAGTTTTATTGATCTGTTTACTACATACAAAAAAAATTTTAAACAATTTCATCAAAAAATCCGCCTCCCACCCCCCTCGACGCGCGATGGTCCTTTTTTGATGGTGTGCACGATTTCTCAAAAACTATTCAACCGATTGCCTTCAAATTTGGACAGAATGCTCAGCTGACATCCTTTTATCGTTTGATGAAGCAAAAAAGCAATACGTTTAATAGTTTTTTATTTATAACAAAAAATCGATCAATTTTTTTTCGAAAAATCGATACTTCAAGTTCAAAACGTCACCAAATCGTCAATTTTTATTTCCCTTCATCGAACGATAGCTATATGTATCTAAAGAAAAATGCTTTTTGGGTTTTTGTTGCAGGATGAAGGTGAAGGCTGTAATCGTGCACACCATCAAAAAAGGACCATCGCGCGACGAGGGGGGTGGGTGGCGGATTTTTTGATGAAATAGTTTTAAAAATTTTTTGTATGTAGTAAACAGATCAATAAAACTATATGCCAAGTTTCACAAGTTTTCCGTTGTATACTTTCTTCACAAAAAAATTCCCAAAAAGCGGTAAATTTAGCGAAAAAAAAAGACAATCCCCCCTTAATTGGTCTTTTTTCGTCTGATTTGGGCTGTGAAAATCACTCGGGCGATATCACGTATTGGCACTTGAAATGATTTATTTCGGAATCCGACTTACCGCCGGAGCCTGAATTAGAATGTTTTCTTCAATATGAAAATCTCTTTTGAGTGAGATAAAAATCGTTGAAAAAGTATTTTTGAATAATTTATACAGCACGTTAGTATGTTTTTACACATATTTTTTTTCAAACCTGAGAAAAGTTATAATTTCACGATTTTATTAGCTTTCTCTCAATTCACCCAGAAGAAAAATACATGGCAATTGAACATTTGATTGGTTTTTTTTTTGTTTCAGTCAAGAATTACGAGCTGCGTCTTTCCCGCCGATTGAGGGACGGCAAATTTGCAGGCATTTATCGTTTCATGTTGAAATTGTTTTAATACATTTTAAATATATATGAAAAGATACCTCAATGTTTGATGGCGTCACTAGTTTTCTTCCCTTTTAAAAAAATTCCCGAAAAAAACGCCTTTTTTACCTTCTAATTCAGGCTCCCACCTTAACGAAAAATCAAGCAAAAACTTAGTAGGCCGCGATTCAAATAATTTATCTTTTTTCTTGTCTTTGTCTCGTTCGATCGTGCGTGTTGTCTCTCGGTGCGTGAAAGTTGTAATTTGCGAGTGTTGGAATCGAAGAAAAAGCATTTTATTCGGCGAAATAAATCATTCGTCGCGAGTGCAATTTGAGAGGAGACACCTAAGGTACAACGTTTATAGTTGTTGAGTTGCGACGATATAGTATATCGAGGCGCAACATATGTGTCGAAGAAAAGCTAGAGCTCTCCGTCGAGAGCTCGCAGCGTGCGCGCGATCGAGGCGGAATATGTGATTTCCACGGGCGCGCCGCGGCGTTGCGGAGACCAACCGGTCCGTAAACGTTTTTCCAGTCTATTAAAAATCTGTCCCCGCCGGGCTAATTCGCATCCGCGCCTGTCGCGCTCGATTTATTCCCTCGCGAGCCGCTACTCTCGATGCTGAAAGAGAGCACAAGAAGAAGACGACGAAGGAGGGAGCGAAGAAGATGAAGAGGAAGGAACCGGAGATGATGAAAAAGTTAATAAAAAAAATAAAACATCAAGTATGACGAAGTGGAAGAAGAAGAATGCCGAAGGAAAGGTGTGTTCTCTACTCACGGACACGGAAAGACAAATAGAAATTTATCAAATTTCATTCATCAAACTTGAATTAAATTTATCAAATTTAATTAATCAAACTTCAATGAAATTAATCAAATTTCATTCATCAAACGTCAATCAAATTTACTGACTTATTCATTTTATTAAAGGATTCATAATTTATAATGTATTAATTTCATTATTAGGTTATCAAATTTAATTATTTAAAATTTAAACAAATTTATCGATGTATTAATTTTATTGTGAATTTATTTCATTAATTAATTAATTAAAAACCGATGTTAGATTGGTTGCACTTTTACTCGGTCAATATTATCCGAATAATACGAAGATTAGTTCATTCGATATTCGTTATCGATAATCCGTCAATATAAATATTTGTAACGTCCATTCGATAATTTCTACGATGACATTTCACTTTTTTCTTATAAGGATGTCTAAATGGGAAAACGGTTTCTCAATATTTCACCAAAATCGCCCGTCCATTCATAGTATTTTATTTATACGTTAGTAAAAAAATTGGTATTTTCATCGAGGTTCAATTTCAAAATAGGAAAAATTTCACCGCGCAGGACGTCTGCAAAGAATACGACCGTGGGCACAAGTGCGCCTCTATCTTGAATTGGGGAAAAATCTCGTCCATTTTTTTGCTACTCTCATTTATGCATTTTTTGAGAAACCAATAATAAATATTCAGTAAAATTCAGAAATTAAGAAATCCGCTTCAGAGACTCTATAAAAGTTTTGTGACCTAACGTGGTGGTGTTACCCCTTGACTATTCATTTCTGTATACAAAAAATGAATACATACATGTATTCATTTTTTCGTACCATTATTTTATTTATTTTATTCATGAATTCATGAGTGAATTTATGAATTTCATTAATACATTTATTTTAATAAATCACATTTTTTATACATAGATAAATAGTACAATAAATATGATTTATTGATGTTAATTTATGTATAAAAAATATTTACATATTTTTACAAATGTGCGCACACAGATATTCATTTCTCGTACTCTCAATTTATGAATAAAATTCATAAATTAATAATTCAAAAAAATGCATACATGTACATATATATTCCTCTTTTCGTACTTTTTCCTACCGGGACCGGAAATATCGTCCACCCAATTGGCTGCAATTTTCAATAAAAATTTCATCAACAAGCCATGCCTACAAAAAAAATCATTATCTCATTTTCACAAGTCGTAACTCTATCTCTCAAGCTCTGAATGTTCGTATCCGCTTGCATTCGGCTATCTACGAGCACTCTATCCCCGATTTTCCGTTATCATAATCTCCCGTGCGTTATGCATTCCCCGTGTAAAGTGTCCCTCTCGGCTCTGTACACAGTTGTCCTTCTCTCGCGTCCGCCTATATCTTATTCCGATTCAATCGGCTTTTATTTCCCTCCCTCTCTTCTCTAACGCCCTTTTTTGCTTCGATTTTTCTCTCCCGAATCGTCCCGTTCTCGCTCAACTTGCTCGTTGCCAGGCCTAAATCTCTCGTTTATTTTTATTTATTTATTTTTTCTTTCGAATCCTGTCTCCGTTCTCTCGGGCTCTCTTACTCCCTTGATTCCTCCTTCTCTCGAGGGATCCAAGGGCTCGCGAGATCGGAGAACGAGCGTGTCGTTCCAATCCTGGGGACACACCCATCGAATGCCAACTTGGCTGAGAAAAAAAAGAAAGAGCGAGAGAGAGAGAGAGAGAGAGAGAGAGAGAGAGAGAGAGAGAGAGAGAGAGAGAGAGGTCTCGCCTCACTCTGGACCAGACCCGAGACGCGATCCTTCTCTCCTTTACCTTGCCTTTTACTTACTCCTTCACCCCCTCGAGCTACGAAAACTCTCTTGCCTCTTCGTTAACGTCTTTTGTCGTGAGGCCTCGTAAACTATGAAGTTTGTATGTTGCGTATATGTGCCCCGCAGGATTGTTATTTTCTTTTCTTTTTTTTTTTAAATTTATTTTTATGCAGACATTTTTTATACATTTTTTTTCTTTTTTTCTCGTAAGCCCTTCCTCGAAGAAGAGGAGACTGGGATGTGAATGAAACGAGAGTTCGATACAAGCCACTATTTATGTACGGGGAATACTTCACGATCTCGAATTACGAGTGACTCATGGAACCAGTCAATGCGGACATCGGACACGATGCCGAATTTTACATAATCAGTGGCGAAAAAAAGGGAGAGAGAAAGAGAGAGCCGAAGAAAACGCCGGTGCAAAGGATAAGGTCCCTTGACTCTACCGATTTTTTTATTCGCAATACCAACGATATTTTTTACGACCATTGTCCAGACTTTCGAGATCGGGCGACCAAACAAACGATCTTCAAAATAATAAAGACGAAAGTGGATTTTCGTAAAATTGGCAGGAGGATTTTTTTTACGCTACCGAAGTGTAATTCAATTTCAGATTCGATGCTTTCTCGCTTGGCCGGCTCATTCGAGTGCAGCAGACGCGATTGAAATTCGAATAAACATGCTATATAATTTGATAGGGATGTCACAATTATTGTATCGCGTGGGAGATCGAGAAACGGTGCAGGGACGGACATCAGTTGACTGAAGATATCGACGCTTGGAAATAAACATTTTTGCGATTTTTTTTCGTGTGAATACAAATTATACGATTTTTTGATAAATCCGTTATTGGAAATTATTGCTAAAAACAATTATTTATTTTTGTAATGCGATTTAATGTGAATTTTTTTCACGAACAGTTAAGTGTTCGTATTTGTATTTTTTTTCCGATGCAAGTAATTTAATGTTTGTATTTTTAGTTTGTTTGAATAATGGAATAAATAATTGCTGCTCGTATATGTACGCAAATGTGCCAGTCAATTTCTTCATTCTGATTGGCAGTATTTATGCCGAGTGAATGATCGACGAGATCTCTATACGTGTCGTCGCTTTTTTGAAGCACGAGAAGCTGCAACTGACACTTACGAAAGGTGCGTCTAATTGACCTGTGTTGAATTAAGCTCTCTACGAAGGTCAACGGTCGTAAAAAAAATTAATACTCGTACCCTAAGGCGTAATGGAATTCCGGGAATAATATCGCCGTAAATGTCGCAGCTATAAATGTTGTTTTTTCTATATATCGAAAATGAGGTTTTGAAAAATCATATCGATCAAATCGATCTGAGAAATAGGGGAATTTACTTTATTAAATATCTGAGGACTATCTTTATTATAATTTGAGATAATAATTTGAAAAATTTAGAAATATTTACGATTTATTTCGAGATTGCATATTGCAAGCAAATTATTATCGAACCTATCACTGGTCTCATTGAGAATGTGCCCTCACAAGGAACTTCACTTAAGGCCGGAGCCTGAATTAGAAGGTCCGAAAAAAGCATTTTTTCGGGAATTTTTTTAGAAGGGAAAAAAACAAGTGAGCCCAGTAAATATAGAGGTATTTTTTCATGTATATTTGAAATATATTTTAAAAAATTTCAACATGAAACAATAAATGACTGCAGATACATCAGCCTACTCCATGGGCGTCTTGCCACTGCAGTCCCCAATCGGTGGGAAAGATGCGGCTCGTAATTCTTGACTGAACCAAATAAAGCAATACAAATTTCAATTGTCATATATTATTCTTCTGGGTGAATTAAGAAAAAGCTGAAAAAATCGGGAAATTATAACTTTTCTCAGGTTTGAAAAAAAATGTGTTAAAAAAAACACTTTAACGTGCTATATAAATTATTTAAAAGGACTTTTTCAACGAACTCTTTAAGGGGTTAAGTCCTTTTTAAGTCCCCACATGCGATTTTGAAAAAATCGATTTTTTTTATTGCATTTTTTTGAAGTATAAGTATCTGAGAATATGCCCTGAAAATTTCAAGTCGATCCGAACAAAATTGACTGAGATATGAGCGTTGAAAGAGAAGAATCCGAGTTGAAAGAGAAACTTTAAACGCGTTTTTCCCAAAATGGCATTTCTGAAGTCGGTGACCAAGATTACTCGAACACTAATGAACCGATCTTCTTGAAATTTTGCAGGCTTATTTAATACATAAAAATGTAGTCTTTAATCGTTCGATTTTTTTTTTCGAAAAAAAAATGGCCGTCTTATAGCCAAAAAACGGCCGTTTTTTTCGTTAAAATCGAACCATTAACTTTGACTGTCCGCCATTTTGTGAAAAATGAATATTTTTTAAAATCCTTCGATTAAAGACTAGTTTATAGTTATATTTGACTAAATCCATGCGCATTTTTTTTTCCAGATGATCCACTTCGCCGCAATGTTGGTCACCGCAAACCGTGTATATAAAAACATTATTTCATTGACGGCCATTTGCCACTAAACAATGTAATATTTTTCAATAAAAAAATTACTGAAAGTTCTTCAAGATGTGTTCTTTAAGATGGTATATTGATCGATTAAAAAAGTTTTGTAGTTTTCTTTAAAAAAAATCATGAAAAAGGCCTTTTTTGCGCTACAAGTGGGGGTAACGCCCTAATTCACTTAGGAGAGTTTTTCATACTGAAAAAAATACACTTTTTGGAAAAATCCAATTTGGAAAAATCGGGAAAATGAAAACTGGAGAAAACGCACTTCAATGTTTTCAATATTAGGAAATATAAATACCAAATATCATTCGCTTTTCTGTTTTTGGCCTTGTGTCTTTGAAATTATTCACAATTGTCCTCTGTAACTTTGTAAATATATTCTTGGATAGTTTATCTATCGATTTGAGCAATAAATACAACGACTTTTCGGACCTCCTAATTCAGGCTCCGGCCTTAAGAGTCCGCCTTCGATTTTGTTGAAACTCATATATTTAATAAAGTGTTGAAAACTATTAGACACGTATTTTTTTTTATCGGTAGTAAAAAAGTTTCAAGGGGGGAAACCACTCCTTAAAAAAGCCGTGTCACCCCTTAATTTAATTTTTTTCAATTTTTCCATAGTGGGTTTCTTTTAGGGTTTCCCCCCCTTAAAACCGTTTTTCCGCCGATAAAAAAACCTTTCCAATAGTTTTCAACACTCTATCAAATATATGAGTTTCAACATATTCGAAGGCGGACACTCAAGTGATTACGATTAATTGTAAATGAGTGAACATTAATTGTGAATGAGTGAAGATTAATTCGGTTCGAATCAAAGTCTCGGTAGACCGAGATTCGAGCAACGACTGGAATCTGCAGAATTTCAAACGTTCCTTTGCCTGGCACATTGTTCCAGCTTTAGTTACATCTGGTCTAAACTCATCGCCGTGGAACATTTTCAATGGTCGTAACTCTTGCATTACGCAGTTGAAGTATTTGAAAAATCTTTGGCCCTCTGCCACTTGATGAATCACGGTGAAATTTCGTACAAATGCTAACAGAGTCAACGCGAACAAAATCTATTCCGCGAGTCCTAATGTTTAGCAAAGTCCGAGATTCGTCTGCCGTGGAAATAGAATGAGTAATAGACGTGATTAGAAAATTATATAATTTGATCGAAGGAATTATCGATTAGAGGTTTTAGGGATTTGCCGCGTGAAGAAAACTGTAATCGAGCTGCTGGCCATGCACTCAGAATTCGCACTCAAATTGACGAGCAATCTTGTTGCGAATTGAGGATTGTGAGGATGAAAATAGACGAAGTACAATGATGAAGACTATCAAACGATAAAGTCTCCCATCCTTTCAGCCACGGCCAACATATATCGTTATAGGCCCAAAAATGTCAGACATTCCAAACTTTCAGTTTTCAGACCAAATGTGATAGCGATCTCATCGTTTCAATCGTTAAAGTTCTTTCAGATCTCTTAATTCTTTAAATGTTCTTCATTTCTTTATTGAAAATACTTTTTTAATTAAAATATTTCTTTAATTAGAATAATTCTTAAATTAAAGTATTTCTTTCATTAAAATATTTTTTTGAGGGAAATATTTATTTAGTTAGAATATGGCTTCAATTAAAATATTGTTCTTAATCAAAATATTTCTGTGATTAAACAATTTCCGTAATAAAGATATTTCTCAATAAAAATATTTCTTTAATTAAATCATTTTTCTAATAAAAATATTTCTTCAATCAAAATATTTCTTTAATTAAACTAAGCCTCGTGTCCCCCCGAGACAGGCATCGTGAGGCATCATTCGAATGAACAATCGGTCGGAGCAATTTTCCTAGGAGACAGCGGTGAATATTTCTCCAATGGATAAAAACCTGCAATCTTCGGAATGTATTTCTTGCTCACAGCATATTTAACGTATCCTCATTCGAAACATGCCTCGAGCCCACATGCGTATTGCCAAAATGACCAAACTGCATTTCACCACAGAAACAAAAGATGCTTGGACATTTTTGGGCAGTGTATGCGAAATTGTCGTCCGGAACGACCATCGGTAACTCGATTATCAATTCAACAGAGACTTTTAAAAATGCAAATTAAATAGTGAAATGTCACCGAGATGTTTCGAAAAAAAAAAAAATTAGCAACGTGACTCCTCAGTGTGCTACTTTCGATACAGCCAATAAAAGTCCGACACGCTCAGGATTATTAATGTTCCAGACCGATGGGGATACGCTGTTAATTCGGGAAATGACAGTGCCAACACCATTGAAGCCTTCTGCAGGTTCATGAGCAAGGAAAGTTGCGAATTCAGTGCGTGAAAATAAATTTCCCAAAGTAGGTCAAACTCTAAATCTTCTCCGCATGCTCCAAATAGGCACCCATATCACATTACAGAAAAATGCATCTAGTTAGGCAATTCTGGACAAATTTCTTGTTCCATTTGGGATCACGTTTGGACCCAAACATAACTCCATCGTTACTTTGAATGAATTCTCAATTAATTTCAAAAAATTTATCCACTAAGGGGGTGCCACTGTAGAAATTTTTTCTTAAAAGACGCCTTAAATCTTAAAAATGACATACTCAAAGGATTAAGTCGGGAAAAATGTCTAAATACTTCTATTTTGGATTTTGGCGCAGCCCCTCAGTCCGATGCAATCCGTACCAAAAACTTTAAACGCGTTTTTCTCGAAACTACATTTTTCAAGTCGACCGGACTCATAACTCGAACAAATCTTGACCGGTTGACTTGAAACTTTAACTGTATATTCACAATTACATTCTGCATAGAAGAACGTAGGATTTTCCCGATATTTTACATCGTTTTTTTTTTATAAACAATTTTCGGACGATGTATTTTTGAGGATTTTGATCTCTTATTTAAAAAACGCGTTGTTTTTGCAAAAAAACGATATATAAAAAAAAATTCCACGTACTTCTGTAGCTGCTCGCATGTATAATCGAAAAAAAGAATTTCGTTCATTGTAAATAAAAAATTGCAGGTGCCGTTGGTCCGGCCGCGCGTCTATGAAAAAAAAGGCTTCGTCGAAGAAAGCTGTGCAGCCGCCATTTTGTTTTATATTACTTTGAAAAAAATAGTTCATAAAGTTTATGATATTTACAATAAAGGGCCTTTTTCAGAATTTTGATTTATTCCATTGCCGCGCTAAAAAAAATTCCCAAAATATACTTCTTTTTTCCCCCGCTACAGTGGTCTTACCCCTTAATTTGCTCTTCGTGAAACGGCAGTATATTACAAATAATGAAAATTGTCAATAATTGACGTGTCAAAGTTTTCGAATAGTGTCAAAAATATGGTAGATGTAAGCTTGTCAAATTAAAAACCGTTTGTCTCATATTCCTCTAGAAGCTAATTGTCCCACAGTAGCCGCCAATAATGTCACTTAAAATAAAGGGGTCTTCTCACTTTACAGGCTAAAAAAGACTATTTTCATGAATTTTTCGATACGTTTACATCATAGATATTGATACAAAAGTTGTTACACTCAATAAATACACTTTCGAATTATATACATTTTTTATGTATTTATGTAACCCAAACAAACTTCAAACGCGTTTTTCTATGAAATCTTCAAAACTACTGAACCGATCCTTATGAAGTTTTAACCACATATTCTTTACAACTATAGCTATAGCGCATATCAAGGATTTTTTTTATTTTCCACATTTACTATTTTTGTTGTCAAAAACTGTGAAAAAACGTTTTTTTTTTTCGAAAAATGTTCGCCATTTTGTTATTCTTGCATATATCAAAAAACGTATGATATGCGATATAGCCATTAACATACTGAATCTAAAACCGTTTGATTCTTTTGTCTCGAATGATCCGTCTCCAAGATTTCATCAGCAGCGCGACCAACAATTTTTTTACAGCATTTTTTTAGCTACCAATTTCGTCAATAAATAGTGACCCAAATAAATAATTTTTTTTTAAATGTATTTTGAAAGTGTATTTATTAAGCGTAACAACTTTTACATCAATATCTATAATATAAACGTATCAAAAGAAATGATGAAAACAGCTTCTTTTAGCGTCCAAAGTGAGAAGATCCCTTAACCTCCAAAGCGCATACACGAATTATTTTTCATTCCAAAACAAAGGGTTACGAGAACAGCGGGCGGGCACACTATTCTGTCATTTTGCACTGACGTGCTGACAGACCTGACTATGATTCCCATTGGCTAAGGAACCCCAAACCGACAGGCTGCCAATGGTATTGAAGTTTTCATCTTTGGAACGTAATAAAAATAATATTCCGCTCATTTAGGCTACGAAAATCATTGAACCATTTTTGAAGATCCTCATTAGGGATCCAAAACCAGCAGCTGCCACAAAAGAGTTTGTACAGTAATGAAAGCAAAGAACCAAAAAATACAGAAGCATTTCCGTTGCATTCCAACGTTGGAAACTTCACCATCATCCAAAAACTGTATTCTCCATTCGCAAAAGGCAATTCCCCATCATCTCATGATGCTTCCTGTCTTTCATTCCATCGTGTAAAACGCTTAAGGCAGTCCTCTAGTTTCTCGGGTAGAAAAAATCAATTTTTTTTTCCATAAATCACATCTACAACATGTGTAGAAAATGTGTGCCAAAGGATTTTTCGATATTCGAAGTGGTTCACAAGTTACGGCTCTGGAACGGAGCAGGTATGAGCTTCTCAGAGAGGCTGAGCAATTCAAACACAATAAACCGCCTCTTTCTGAAGCAGTTCAAAAAGTTATAAAGCCAATTTATGAGGATCTATCCAAAGAAGAATTGTTAAGCAGATGCCCGGGAGCGGAAACTCAAAATAATAACGAGTCGCTCAATTCGTTAATCTGGACTTTTGCTCCGAAGCACCTCCATTCTGGGCCAAAAGTGGTTGAAATCGCCACGTTTCTCGCTGTCATAATCTTCAACGAAGGATTCAAATCTATCCTGAAGACCTTGGAAACCATGGGAGTGAAAATCGGCCCACAAGCTAAAAGATATGTTCAACAGCGTGATAACTCTCGGATCGACCGTTCAGAAAGGCGCACGAGTGATGTTGTAAAACAGGCCCGAATCGCGAAAAGGGAAGACGGAGCAGCTCTGCGTGACTTCCAAGAAGAAGAGGAAGGCCTATTGTATGGTCCAGGCATAGCAGATTGACGGTGAGATGAAATTTTTAGTATAAATCACATGGGCGAACTTTCAAACGCGTTTTTCTCGAAACACCATTTTTCGAAACGGTGACCACGACATTTCAGAAACTACTGCATCGATCTTGTTCAAATTTATACAGCATCTTTAATATGTCATAAGCCAGCGATTGAACTAGGATTATCATGATTGGTTGGATAGTTTTTTTTGTACGAGCGAAAAACTTAAGGAAAAATGAGTAAAAAATAGAATGTAATTTTCAAAAGTGTATAAAAAAGTCAATTTTCGTAATTTAGAATTCAGTCTAGTTCAATCGCTAGTCTTAAATATGAAGATTAAAATGCCGTTTGGTTTTTTGATTTCAGATAAGCAGAACAGCCGCAATCTTGGTCACCGTCAAGCACCTCTTTTACTTGATGTCTTCCTGTCGGCCACTATAACCTTTATTCTATTATATATTTTGACTTCAAAAAATTTGTAAAGCTTATTTAAATGTTAATGAAGATTATGCAAAAACAATGAGATCGATTATTTCGATGCTTTGCCCGTAAAAAATGATTGAAAAAGCCGTAAAAAAACAGCCGAGAAACAAGAGGACCGCGTTAATCCATCACCGAAAAAATAACCCACCAACAACTCTTCTCCCCTAATTGACGTGAATCGACCCCAGTCCTGAATCCATTTTCCGGTGATTCGTGGATGAGTCTATTTTGTTCAATGGCGCTAGATTTCATTCGACGAGACGACGGTTCGTTACCTGCTGGATGCGTCGGCGGTGGTGGTGGTGGAGGCGGTGGCGGTGGCGGATGATGATGATGGTGATGATGATGATGCGGGTAGCCAATGTTGGGTGGTGGTGGAGGATAAACGGCGCCCCACAAACACGACGCGGCCGTTTGTTGTTGATGATGGTGTTGGTGCTGTTGATGTTGCTGTTGTGCCTGTTGCTGCTGTTGCTGTTGCTGATGTTGGGTCTGTTGCTGGAGTAACTGTTGTACCTGTGCAATGTCCACAAACTCCTGCAGTTCTCCCTCATTGTCGGCATGATGATCGCGATTTCTCGCGTCGTTGTTGCCGCTCTGTTGCAACACAAATGGATTCGGCTGAAGATGCTCGAAGCCGACGAGTGGATTGGAAGGCTCGTAACTGCTGCTCCCGGTGCTTCGTCCTGTCGTGTGTTCTCGTCGCATCGCGAACGCCAGCATCTTTTATGGAATTTTGTCTCACTCGCGTTATTACAACGCTCGGCTTTTCGCGTACGAGCGCCTCGTTGCGACGTTGGCCCCGACAACTTTGATCAGCCCGCGACTGAGGCCTGCCTCAAGACTTTCGGCAATGTCGTCGAATCAACGAGCCGCGACGAACGTCTCGTCTATGGCGAGAAACAACCGCACTGCAAATTCTTGATTCTTGCACCACGTGGAAATGACACATGTCACGCGACGGAAGGAACCGAACAATCCAATGACGTTTCACGCTGTCATGATCAACCTATCTTCGAAAAGTTGATGACCTCAGGTGTTGGATAAAAAATGGCAGATTCTCTCGTTATCGGATCCTCTAATCGGACTGTCAAAAAGTCGGTATCTTTTGGAATCTATAGTTTGATCGATGGAAAAATTGGCTGGACTCTTTGGTAGATTGAGCTTTCTTTCAGTCGTCTGACTGCCTTTCCCCTCATTCTCTTTCGTCTCGTTCGTCTTTAGCCTCTTCGGGTCGACGCAAAATTTGGTCCGTCGCGGCGTGGCCCAGAATTAAGGTACGAAGATTATTCTGGTAGCGCTTGGAAATTGTGAAATTCCACGAGGCGGACGCAACAGATGGTTTCGCCAGTCGCGTTCCCTATCTACGTGTATCTCGCGCACCCGCCAAGCTTCCGTCGCTCCTCGAAAATCGTATCGCTATTACTCGAACGTTTTATTCGATATTCACTCCATCACCGCAATCCCCTCCACGCACAAAACGCAAATATATTCTCACAAAAAGAACATTCTTTTTTTTTCTTCAAACAAACAAAAAATTCTCGAAGGCACTTTTCGTCATGTAGCCGAGTTTTTTCCTCGTGCCCAAAGCACGCGCACAATTTTCGTCAACGATTCGTACATTATTGGTGAAAAATCGTTTTCTTTTTGTTTCGTCAAATATATGTATTTAATTCGTCAGCTCGCGTGAGCAAGCTCGATAATGGCGAATCCCGAGTGTTGTTGATTGTTAAGGATGAACAGGAAGTTCCCCCGTAGCTGATATACTCGCGGCCCGATGTGGATGACTGAAAGTCAAAGTCCTCGACAATTCGAATGTCGACTGTCGAGTGTGTGGCGAACGAGCTTTCACAGACCTCGACGTACATGGGTGTCGTCACACATGCACACGTTTATTCGTAGAGAAATCTCTTTACGGTGTTCTTACGTAGCGTGCACGAAACAACACACACTCAAGAGAGACAGAGAGAGAGAGAGAGAGAGAGAGAGAGAGAGAGAGGGAAGCGTCGTAGGCGGGCGTCACAACACGCATCCAACGAGATATGCAACCGGAAGTGAAGGTCCAAAAAGAACCGGAACAAAAACCTCGCGCACACCCGCACCGACGGTCAATTTTCCTATCAAACTTCCAATAACCACGATGCATCAAGCGCGAAACTCGACGGGAGTTGAACTTCGAAACTTTTGTCACTTATCGAAAATCCCCTCACCGAGGCAAAAAAGGCGAACTTTTATCTTCAAAATTCGACGAATTTTCCCTTTTCCCCGACGCACTTGGAATTCCTCGCTCGTTGTTGGAAATTTTCACCGCGAACGTAGTTTTTTTTTCACTCGATCGTAATATCTCTCGTTGAACCTGCGCACATCGCTACGTTTTCCCGCTTACTTCAGCCCTTTGAAGCGTTCTCCAAGGGACGACGACACGTGACCGGAGGATACGTCGCGAAGGCTTGCGCGATTCCCTTCGGGACTTCCGGTACCAACCGAGTCACGGGGCACGACAAAGTGCGAGTGGCAACGAGATTTGGCGTTGAAGGTGTATGTCCCCGGGTAATGATGAATGTGAGGGTGTTTGGGAATCTTTTGGGGTGGGGGGTCGGGGGGAGCAATCCGGAGTCTTGAAGGGACAGGAGAGAGAGAGGGAAAGAGAGAGAAAGAGAGAGTGAGAGAGAGAGAGAGAGAGAGAGAGAGAGAGAGAGAGAGAGAGAGTTGAAAAAATCAAAAGGAAAAGGGCCAACAGGTAAACGCAATAATTATATACCCCAAGGCGTTTCCGCGTTACCACGATTTCAACTGAATTCCGTGTTGTTTGTGTCTTTGCGACGATATGTGACGGTTTTTCGTCTCGCGCGATTAACGGGTTGCCGGCGGTTAAGATTGGCGCAAAGCACGGGGCATCGGGGCGAGGGATTCGCGAGATGGTCCGTGCTAGACTAATAAAGAGTGGCTCGCGCGCGCGAAGTGGCCCCGCGGAGAGCGGGAGTGCGTGTGGAGAGAAGAAGAAGAGAGAGAGAGAGAGAGAGAGAGAGAGAGAGAGAGAGGATAGCGCGAGCGGCTTTTGCCCATTGAGCGAGACGACGACGAAGGCGACGGCGACGAGCACGACAACGAGAGATACTGAGGTGGAGAAGCGAAAAGGATCGAAGAGGAAACGCGAGGGAGAAGAACCGAGAGATTGAGGAGAACCACAAAAAGAGAGAAAGAGAGAAATAGAGAGAGAGGGAGAGAGGGGGAGAGAGAGAGAGAGAGAGAGAGAGAGAGAGAGAGAGAGAGAGAGAGAGAGAGAGACAGAGAGAGAGAGAGACAGAGAGAGAGAGAGAGACAGAGAGAGAGAGAGAGAGAGAGAGAGACAGAGAGAGAGAGAGAGACAGAGAGACAGAGAGACACAGAGAGAGAGACAGAGAGAGAGAGACAGAGAGAGAGAGAGACAGAGAGAGAGAGAGAGAGAGAGACAGAGAGAAGAGAGAGAGAGAGAGAGAGAGAGAGCAGAGAGACAGAGAGAGAGAGAGAGAGAGAGAGAGAGAAGAGAGAGAGAGAGAGAGAGACAGAGAGAGAGAGACGATGACGATGACGATGACGGTGGCAGAGCTGCCGTCACGAAGAGAGATTTGCCAACGTCACGTGTCGTCGACATTAATACCCGGGGTTAGTCCTCTCTGATACTGTTGACGCCCTTTTTTTAACCGTACCGTCTCTCCACCGTACAGACGGAAACTCAGGAAGGAGAGAGAGACGGAAGGAACACCAGAAAGGGGGGGGGGTAAAAGAGAGAAAGAGAGAAAATCATAGAAGAGAGAGAAGAGAACACAGCATCCACCTACACATTTTCTGTTTTACTCCCACGCCTCTTCACCGACCCTTCGCGTCTCTCCTCGCTCTTTCTTCTCGTACACGCATTTTCTCTCTTACCTCCGACAGAGTATACCTCTTTCCTTCCTGCCTCCGTTCGCGCTCGATCCGCGAAAGCGCTTCGCTCTCCTCCGCACATGTCTTCTCTACATCACGTACATGTGATACCACACGTAACGAGAAAATCAGGATTTTTGCTGGTATTTAATTTTTTTGAGAGCCGGTGGCCTTTTGAGGGCTCGGGAGGGGCGCGATTGGAGGTTAATGTCGGAATTGGTAAATATGTGTGAATGCAAATTTAATGTGGACGTTCGTGCTTGAATTTTTTGGCGGGAACTTCCTGGATGAAGGGATGAGGGCGTAGACGGCGTATTGGATGGAGGGCTGAGAGGGTAGAGGGCATATTTAGGGGTTGGGTGAAGAGTACTGGGGGAGGAGTGTGAAAAATGTAATTTTGGATGTTTTGGTTCCATTGGTAGGATTCGTGGAATTTTTATTGAGACGTTATACGCAGTTGCAAAGCTACAAAAAAGTGGTTTTCAAGGATTTTTTTCTGGAAAAGGATTTCATTTTGGGCAAAACGAAAAGTATTAGGCAGTGTAGTGGAATATTTTAGCTTTAGATTGGCATGTTTTGTTTTCAAAAATATTCATTAGCATTGCTCCTGTAGGAAGTCTCCTGGAGGTCCCCGAAAAAAAAGTGTCCGGCGGTGAGCAAAGTATCTCCGGTTTGGATTATATTAAATGAAAAAAATCAAAAAGATTCTTTTAGGGGATAGATGAATATAGGTATTGATCGAAGGAATAGTCGAAATTTTTAATTTTTGACAAAATGGTGGCTTCGGATAGAAACAATTTCGATTTTCGACCAAATTTTTTTCGTTAAATCGTTGAAAAAAAAATTATAAATAATTATCGAAAATCTTATTCCTTCGAGCAATACCTGAGGAATATATCTGACAAGGTTGTGTTAAAATTGCAGACCGATCGGTTGAGCCGTTTTTGAGAAATCTTGCTCACCGATTTTGAAAACACCGTTTTGAGAAAAAACGCGTTTGAACTTTCAACAGTCAACCTTGTAACGCTCCGAGCGTCCTCAGAAATATGTGTGTATTTCCGAGAATATTCGCTGGATCGATTTGAAATTTTCAGGGAATATACTCACATATTTGTACATTCCGAAAATGCAATAAACAATTTTTTGAAATTTCTAACTGCGTATAACCCGTTGAGTCTAATGGGAGTGTGAAAATTCGATGGAATTGTCGTTTTGTTTTAATTGCCATGAAGAAAATCTTCGGTCGAAACTTTCATTTTTAGAATTCGATTTTTTTCATGTTATTTGTTTTTCTTTCATGTTTTTAATATGTTATGCGATTTTATTATTTTTTCACATTTTTGCTGATGCGATTTTGTTATACTTTCATATTTTTTGTGATGCGATTTTATTATTTTTTCATATTTTTCGTGGTGCGGTTTTGTTATTTTTTCATTTTTTTTCCGATGCTGTTTTATAATTTTTTTTTATTTTTGTCATTAATTTTTGTTGATTTTTTTCTAAATTATTTTTGACGTTTTTATGGTATACCCGTGCACACTTTCAAGATTGTATAAATTCTACATTTTACGCCACAGTTGTCTCTATACTATTCCCAGTTCCTGAAAGACCTCCCGGCGTGTTGCCCACAGCCATTTATTCCCAATGCGCTACTTCATTGCGTTTCCACTAGGGCACGGGGAAACTGAGGAAAACCCGCGCCGATGCAGCCATATTTTACGGGAGTTTCGGTCGTGTTCAGTACCAAAAACTTATCCGTAAAATCGCTTCCCCCTTTTCCCCCTGGGCGGTCGGCGCGTCGGTCAGTGAGCCACTGAGCGGTCACCGATCCTAGTATTGGCCAAAGCCACCACTACTTAATGTGAATTATGAATGGAATACTTTTTCATCGCATTGCTCTGTTTAGTTTATTCTTTAACGACAGTATCGCATTTCCTCTATCGCAATACTTTTTTAATTAGAGATAGGCAAGAAGAGCTAGAACTCCGATGGAATTAAGAAGCCCAATCCTCAGGTGGCAAGCCCTCCAACGTTTTTCCCTATGACGATAAATTCGACCAAAGAGTGGCCCTTCCCCCATGGAAATTTATGTATGTAAAATATATGCAGAAAATATATGCTACACACACACACACACACACACACACACACACACACACACACACACACACACACACACACACACACACACACATATGTGTATATATATATATATATATATATATATATATATATATATATATATATATGTGTGTGTGTGTGTGTGTGTGTATATATATATATATATATATATACATTTTGTGGATCGATATATTTTGGTTAGAAAACTCAACGTACTGAATGCGATGGGATCCAGAAAGAATCCGTATCGGATTCAGTTCGATAATGTGGCAATCCTCGAGGATTCAAATTGGATTTCAACATTCCAACGTGTTGATATAGGGATCCAATGCGGTGACCCATTGGATCCCGATCAGGAAGTAGGAATAAGTATGGGAATCATTAGGCCACGACTTTGATACACTGGGTGAATTTGACCCGGATAGTACTTCACCCACCTGCCATTAACAATCCTTCAGTCGATTTTCGTTGAAACAAATCCGGGATAAACTTTACACATTTCTCAATATGTCTGCATGATTGAAATTCGGAAAGTACAAAATTGAATTGTTGTAAAAAATTATTGAAAACTTTCAATTTTGCGAAAGTGAGCATTTTATTTCAAATTCGTCCGGGTGAAAATGACCCAGTGTGCCAAAATAGGGTTAAAAAGTTCAACGTAGAGAATGCAATGGAATCCATCATGAATCCTATCGGATTCTGTTGGACGATGTGGCAATTCTTTAGGATTCAAATTCGGGTCCTATATTTCAACTTTTTGGTATAGGGATCCAATGCGATGGTCCATTGGATCCCTATCAGGATGTAGAAACAAGTATGGGAATCCAATGGGGACCCTACAACAATTTCTGCACGGGCCTGGATCGAAGATCGACAACTTTTGGCCAAATGGTCAGATCCGCAAGTGCCTCATTCAGGATCTTGGCACTAGTTCGATACGAAACCGCGTGTGAGACGCGAGTACAATAGAAAAAAAGTCACCGCGGAGCAGCGAGTCCGGTTTTGAATGGCGGGGCGAAGAGAAAAAAAAAAGAATTCCCGAGCTTAGGATAAGCCCGTCACGTGCACGCCTCGGCTAAAATTGGTCGAATTCCTTTTGCATGGACAGGATCCTTGAAGGTGGACAGTCGACTTCTCATATATCGTGTATCGGGCCAACATTTATCACAAATTCTAAACAATCGCTCAAAAAAAAGTTATATTCAAAAGATTTGCGCAATCCTGTACGAAGAAGTACGAAATGCACAGCGTGGGTGTAAAAATTCTTCGGTTCGTTGACCCTTTTTGGACTGCGCACTCGTCATCATCCAAAAAATGAGAACACAAATTTATATGTAAAATAAATATTTAAAAAAACAAGCTTTTATTTTTTACTAAAAAGTAGAAAATACTTTTTTTTACCAAGTTACCAAATTTTTTTCACCAAACCTTTTATTTAATTTACTAAAAAGTATAAAATATTTGCGTACCAAGTTACTAAGTTTTTTTACCAAGTTTAAACTGTATGTGACTATAAATAAAAGCTTCAGGCGCTCAACTTATTCAATGTTTAATAAATTTGATCAATTCAGTTTCACTAACCGTATTTAATTTGGCACAATAGTAATTAGAGAAATTATTATCACACGTTGATGCTCAGTTTCAGAATTTTTATTTAAGATATCTAAAGTTGTTTTACAATAAATTAAATACAGTCGATATGTTAACATTTGGGTAAATTAAAGATTATATGTCTATATTGTAGGCGCCCCAAGCTTTTATTTATAGTAACATATAGGTGACTGATAAAAAAATTGTTTTTCACATTTCAGTACATTAAATGAAAACTTGTTTAAAAAAAAAATCCATGTAAATTATTTTCTACTTTTTGGTCTTCAATTTATTGCTTGTGTTTAAAAATACTTCAATACAAACTTGTGTTTCAAAAAAAAAAAACTTCCATGTAAATTTGCAAAATTTCGGAGCTAGAAGGAGTCGGGAAGTGGGTGAAATATCGATGTTCCGTTTTGCATCTCGCAGAAAGTCAACTCAAGGGGTTATATACAGCTAAAATTGTCGAAAAATCGATTTTTTCACAATGTACATATATTTAAGTACACACACAGAAAATCTCTTGTCAATCCAGCGAATATTCTCCAAGTTATACGCACATTTGTAATGACGTGTCAGAGCGTTCGAAAGTGCTTTTGAAACTTTAAACGCGTTTTTCTCAAAACTGTGTTTTTAACGTCGGTGAGCAAGATTTCTCGGAAACGGCTGAACCGATCAGTCTCAAATTTTAACACAATCTTTTCAAGTATATTTTTTAGTAATTTATCGAAGGTTTTCTCTCACCGATAAATATTTTCCATTTTATAAACAATTTAAGGCGTACACTTTTGTCAAAATTCGATTTTTTCGAGATGCCGCCATTTTGTCAAAAATCATTATTTAGCTTATTCCTTCGATCAATTACAAGATAATCCATTATGTTGAAGAAATATTTTTGGTTTTTTCATTTTGGATGATCCAGTCCAGAGATATCGTGCTCACCGCAAGAAGCCTTTTTTTAGAGGTGCTCCCGGAGATAGCAGCTTTCAAAATGATTATTTTCATAAATGAAAAATGTTAAAATACAGTTAAAAGTTACCATAATATGTGAACAAATTTTTACGTTAATAGATTCTAATAGTCTTCTCAAGAAAAATTCTTGAAGAATCGATCTTTTTGGGCCTTCTGACTGAATATAACTCCTTAAGGCAGGAGCATAAATTGGAAGGACAAAAAAAATCGTTTTTTCGGAATTTTTTTTTAAGGAAAAAAACCAAGTGATCCCAGTAAACATTGAGGTATATTTTCATGTACATTGAAAATGTATTTAAAAAATGTTCAACATGAAACAATAAATGATTGCAGATTTATCAGCCCATTGCATGTGCGTCTTGCCACTGCAGTCCTCAATCGGCGGGAAAGATGTAGCTCGTAATTCCTGACTGAACCAAATAAACCAATAAAATTTTCAATTGTCATATATTTTATTTCTGGATGAATTAAGAAAAAGCTGAAAAAATCGTGAAATTATATATTTTCTCAGGTACTTTTTCAATACTTTTTCAACGATTTTTTTAATTGACTTAGAAGAGATTTTTATACTGAAGAAAATTAAATTTGGTTTGATTCAATAGGTCGTTTAGTTTTTTTGCTATCACGCCCGTCAATTTGGAAAAATCGTGAAACTGAAAACTGTAGAAAACGCGATTCGAAGTTTTCAATAGGACGAAATATCAATATCAATTATAAATACCGTCTCTGCTTTTGGCCTTGTATCTTCGAAAATATTTACAATTGGCCTCTGTAACCTTGTAAATATATTCTTGGAGAGTTTATCTATCCATTTAAGCATTACAAAAAAAACGATTTTTTGGACCTTCTAATTCAGGCTCCCGAATTTTGTTCTACTAACACATAGGTTGGAATAAATTCATTTTATCCCACCATCCCGAGTAAAAATGAATATATATAAACATATATAATTGTATATTAATTGATCATATACAATTGTATACAAAAATTGGCCCGATAGAATTTTATATATTTGTACATAAACGTATACAATTGTATATACTAATATACTATCGTACATACTATCGTACATACTATCGTACATATATAACTGTATATTAGTATATACAATTGTATAAGTTTATATACAAATATATACGATCCTATCAGGCCAATTTTTGTATACAATTGTATATGATCAATTAATATACAATTATATATTTAGATATATATTCATTTCTACTCGCGTTGATATTTTATAATTCAACGTTTCAATGTAACATACGTTGATATGTTTTGTCATGTAGAAAAAAAAAGTGATTGTGACACATATTATACCAGTCGAAGAAAGCGATGACATCTTGTTAGTAAAATATCAAGAAAAAACTAATATTAATCAACTGATCAGAATTGGAAATAATCTCTGTAAGAAATCCAATAATTGTAATCAAATTTGGTAAATATATTGCATCAATACATAATTTGTTAACTTTTCATAAACAATCTTTTGATTTACCTGATTCCATTCGTGAATAAAACCAAAGAAAACTTTTTCCATATCTAATCATATATGAAGCCATATAAAGATATATACAATTATATGTATTTCAAAAGATAATAAAAGTACTCATATAATTTGAAAAAAAATTCACGCATATGTGTATAATTATATACAACACTATATTGAATTATATATGACTGTATATGATATTATATCTAATTATATGAATTCCCTATGAAAATAGTATCTCCATATATCATTATATACAGAACTATGAATAATTTTATCAAATCAAATTTGATGTAAGTACATTTATATCGGGATATATATACTAATTGTATCTAAGTATATACAATCATTTTTACTCGGGATGTTGTATACATGTTCGTGGTTACAATGTAATTGTTTCGGCAGAAAATCTTTTAGTGATCGTGGCGATGCAGTTGGCGTTGCAGTCCTCCAGTGGGGAGGCGCGAAACGGCGGGATCTCTGCCAGGCTCAAATGTAATTTGAAACGAAAACAAAAAATATTTTCTTCAAATATATCCAACTCACTATGGGTTCACGATCCACTTTTCGAAATTTCGAAAAAATACCAAAAATGACAACTTCTCCAAAGAAAACCTCATTTTCCTCTTGAAATACAGCATGCTGAAGTCATTGTTATTAACAAATGGTTCATCCAATTGAAAAATGCGACCGTGAACCGAAAATGGCTGCTGTTTGAACGCTAACTGTGCAAATTCAAGTCAATAATGTGAAAGTTACTCAAGATATCAATCCCGCCGTGTCAAGGTATGTAGTTTCGAGATAATCGCGTTCAAACTCGACGGATCGCGGTAAACCAGACGCAAACTGTTCCACTAAAGGAGGTGTAACTTCGTCAACTGTTAGAATTTCAGGGTCCGGTTGGTCTTAACAGGAGGGTAGGGGTTTCAACGTGAAAAATAAAACACTTTTTTGCGAATTTTTTTCATCTATATGGATAGAGTACATTTATCGAAACCTTTTGTACATTCTTAAGGCGTTACCCCCACTTGTACCTAAAAAAAAAGGCCTTTTTCATGATTTTTTTTAAAGAAAACTACAAAACTTTTTTAATCGATCAATATACCATCTTAAAGAACACACCTTGAAGAACTTTCAGTAATTTTTTTATTGAAAAATATCAAATTGTTTAGTGGCGAATGGCCGTCAATGAAATAATGTTTTTATATACACGGTTTGCGGTGACCAACATTGCGGCGAAGTGGATCATCTGAAAAAAAAATGCGGATGGATTTAGTCAAATATAAGTATAAACTAGTCTTTAATCGAAGGATTTTAAAAAATATTCATTTTTCACAAAATGGCGGACAGTCAAAGTTAATGGTTCGATTTTAACGAAAAAAAACGGCCGTTTTTTGGCTATAAAACGGCCATTTTTTTTCGAAAAAAAAAAATCGAACGATTAAAGACTACATTTTTATGTATTAAATAAGCCTGCAAAATTTCAAGACGATCGGTTCATTAGTGTTCGAGTAATCTTGGTCACTGACTTCAGAAATGCCATTTTGAGAAAAACGCGTTTAAAGTTTCTCTTTCAACGCTCTTTCAACGCGGATTCTTCTCTTTCAACGCTCATATCTCAGTCAATTTTGTTCGGATCGACTTGAAATTTTCAGGACATATTCTCAGATACTCATACTTGAAAAAAATGCAATAAAAAACCTTAAGTGTCATTTCAAGAACATTCCGTGAAATTTGTACGCGAAAATATCCACAAACAAGCCGGTGGCAAAGCCTTTCCAAGAACGCCTTTGGAAAAACACGATTTGCGGTGTTCACTGAATCTCAGCTAGAAATTATCTGAAATCAAGTACCTTTAAAATTTAGTCAAAGTATCATCAAATCCTCCCTCCAACGGTCTTTGATCATTTTTTTTTCATTTCAAAATTTTTGGTGGTCATGTAAGGTGAAAAGTGCTATTTTTCACGAAAAATTCCGCCTTTTTGGGGGTGGAAAACCCCCTCAATGTAAAAAAAAACTCAAACTAACCGTTGGGGGGAGGTATTTTATATGTAGAAAGTGTGTACCAAGTTTGAAATAAATCGGTCATGTAGTTTTCAAATGGCAGTGAACACGGACTTTGAAAAAGTGGTTTCGAGAAAAACGCATTTGAAGTTTAGAGTAGTCGGAGCTACAGTGTTAGAGGAGCGGAACTAAATAGTCAATAACTTCGAGAGTTTTGCTCTGATTGACTTGAAATTTTGGGATTATATTTTTGAAATGTTTACCTATAAGAAAAGACAAAATAATCGATTTTTCAAAAGTACAAACCCCTACCCTCCCCTTGAAACGTTATTCAAACTTCACACTATAACAATATGCAAAAAAACGATTTTTGACGTTTGCAGAGAGGGATACCCCCTTAAATAAAAGCTTGTAAAAAAATCGCAAATAAAAGGAAAATATTTGGCTCTTATCAAAAGAATCCGTTCCTTATAAAAAACGGAATGTTCATTTCCTATTGACGTTTTTTTTTTTTTCAATTCCGTCTCGGCAGAACGTGGTCTCGCCAGCGGAAAATCCAACAGGTACGTTCTCCAACGAGAGCCAGGCGGATCCATTTCCAAATTGGAGGAGAAGAAAAATCCGAGAGAAAGAGAGAGAAAAGGGAGGGAGAGAGTGAGGATAGAGCGGCTGCGGAGCTCCTCGGTTCCTCTCTCCCCATCGTCGGCAATCTCCATTCATTCCTTCTTCCCCCTTTACCTCCTCGCCGGCCACCTCGCTGTTATAGTATGCCTACGTATCCTTTGGCTCACTCCCCCCCCCCCCCTCGCCCTTTCCTCGCCGGTCTCTTCGTCCCTCTTTCTCCCTCGCCGCTTTCCTTCTCCTCCTCCCCCTCTCTTCCTCCTTTTCCCTCATCTCATTCTTGCCTCCCGCGTCCTCGGCGTCCTCCTCAATTCACCCAGCTTCGAGCTGACGGGTATGATCCTTCGCGTCGGAAACGGACGACGCCGACGACCGCAACTGCCCGCCAAACTTACCTTCGACCCTCTATTTCGCCTCTCTTATGACCTCTCTCTTACTCTCATTTTCCTCCGCTCTCCCTCTTGGCTCTCTCGTTCCACGCCTGTTTTTCACCAATTTTATACCCTTCTGATTCACCGTCTCTCCTCTTTCTCTTCCTCTTGCCCTCTGTCATTCTTTGATCCTTTTCCCTCTTTCTATGCTCCTGGAATTTTTTATTTTTGGCATTATCCTTCTATCTCCTCTTCTCCTTCCTCCTTTTCTTTCCTTTTCTTCTTTCTCTCTGCCTCTTTTTTCTCTCCTCTTTTCTCCTCTCAGGTAGCATAGGTTTTTGTTTTCTCTCTTTTGTGCATGTAGCTCCATATTCCAAGTTTTCAAATGCAATTGGAATTCATTCGGAATTGGACAAGTATTTTTTGTTTATCATCTGAAATTTAGTGGCGATCTTCTCGAACGAATTTTGATCCAAAGTTTGTTTGGTTTTGAGAATTTTGATATACTCGAAGGAAGTATAAATAAAAGTAGACCTTGAGCAATAAATTTCATTTATTGCTTAAGGTCTAATTTATTGCTTACAAATAAATTTCATTTATTAATTATAAATAAGTCTCATGTATTTATTGCTTTATTTATTTTTTCATCTTCTTAATTTATTATCTTAATTTATTTATT
>OY723396.1:14835897-14995897 GCA_963210295.1 Ophion ellenae
GCTCACTCTATATGTCCATCTGAGTGTTCTGTGCCAGAGGACCGTCGACCCTAGATCCCTAATCACCAATCCTATCCATCTACCTTCCATCGAGTCAACGTCATCATTGCACCCCACCGAACCACGTCCAATTACAACTCATTCGCTTGCCACGAGCGAATAAAGTCCTCGTTTCGTTCGCAACGCTATTTAAATAATTATCCAATACTTAACAAGAGTACCACGTGTGGTTCTCCATACTCCAAGCACCCGAAAAAAAAAAAGTACAAATAAAGAACCAAATCTAGGATGAAAGGGCCACGGAAGTTCGACGTTGCTTTCATTCGCCGTAAAACTGCGTTGCAAAATGGACCGGAGAACATTGGGTGGTATACAGTGATAGAGCGGACATGCCTCTGGAGGGGTCCTAACTCCTTCTCCCTCTCTCTCTTCCTCTCGCTTCTTTATCTCCTGCCAAAGGCACCCTGTCGCGCGCGCGCCAAAGGAGAACTCGCGTACAGTGCTCTTGGCATGACCGAATAAAGATACGAGGTCGAGTTTCTGCCGTCGTGGTTGCTGCTGCCGTCGTTCTTGACACACAGACGACGACGGCGATGCAGGTAAGGCGAAAGATCGACGAGCGAGAGAGAGAGAGAGAGGGAGAGAGAGAGAGAGAGAGAGAGAGAGAGAGAGATGAGAGAGAGGAGAGAGAGAGAGAGAGAGAGAGGGGGGAGTACGGGGGCGAGACGAAGAAAAATAAAGAGGGTAAGAGTGAGAGGAATGGCGAGACAGCGAGGGGTAGGGCAAGGGGGAGTGACGGCGGATAAAAGAAGCAAAGGAAAATGAGAAGGACGAGGACTGTTTGTCCGAGTAGAAGGAGAGAGGAAGTTGGTTGAATCGAGAGGGCTGAGAGGAAGGGGATCGGGGGCGATTGACTCAAGAACGAGCCCGCGAGAGAGAGAGAGGAGAGAGGAGAGAGGAGAGAGAAGAGAGAGAGAGAGAGAGAGGAGCGAGCGATCGTGAAAGAGGAGATGGAAGAGAGAGATCGCGAAAGAGGAGATGGAGAACGGATGACAAGGATGGCGATAACGCTCGGTCGGCACACGCCATATCGGCGAGACTATCCTACGTGGGCTAAAACCTTACCTCACCTTCCTCCGAGCGAGCAAACACACCTTTTAGCGCGGCACGAACGTTACATTAATATTGTAATGATCTCGGCAAGAGAGAGAGAGAGAGCGAGAGAGAGAGAGAGAGGAGGGAGAGATCGCTTGTGCCGGGACTCGCGAGACGCGCGACCACGAGGATTATACGAGCGGGGTCTTTTTCGCGCTCGACGACGCCCACACTGCCCTGGGCATTGCTGCTGGACCGGAACCATCCTCCGTATAGATATGTATGCCGTTTTTTTTTGTAAGCCTTAAGAATACGGAATATACGTGGATACGTACTGGATATTCGTTGTTGTGTGCTTTTTTTTTCTACTTTTTTGTTACTTTTTTTACGCGTCATTTTTTTCGACCGCCCATCTCCTATGGTGAGCTACCCACGCATCGACATCGATTTTGTGAGGATTTTTTACGCGTTATTTTTTTTTTTTTTCGTTCTCTAGTCTTTTTTTGTTGGCTTTTTGTTTCTTCGCAAGTCAAAGAAAGATAGCCGGTGTAAGGGGCAACATTTTACATGCGGGAACTGTAAAAATTCAATGTGTATGTCATTTTGAGTTCGGGACGCACGCTGGCTAGTGATAATCGCAAAATCTTGCCTATGATCGACGTTATTGGCATTGAGACTGAAAAGAAAGGATTGGGGGACTTTGAATACCCCGGACACGTGGGAGAACGGGGAAGAAATATTTCAGTTTGTGCAAATGCGTTTTAATGGGTCGATGTGTGTGTGTGTGTGTGTGTGTGTGTGTGTGGGGGTGGGTGGGTGGGTGGGTGGCCCAAATTTGGCCTCTTTTTTTCCCTTCTTCTCACTCTCCACACGGAGAAAAAAACCAATTGAATAAAAAAAATATATTGCTTGATCGAAATAAATGTGCTGCTGCGGAGTGCCACCGATATATGAGATTGTTTCAATACTATAAAATATTGGAAAATGTGATTGATATGAATAACATATTATTTTATTTGTAAAAGCTCTTTTGTTCTCTGAATATTTACATTATCCTTCAAATAAAATTATATTCTATTGAAATCATTCTATATACAATCCGTAGACGTATTGGATGAAATAATAAAGCGGTTGCTACAAACATTTTTTATTTCGTACAAAAATATAATGAATAGAATTAATTATTTCTTTACTACATCGAAACGAATATGCCATGGGACGTTAGTTTTTCAATTTGTTTTAAATCTTACAATGAAATAAAAAGTGAGCATTAGAATGATCATCCACGATAATAGTGGAGAGAATATCGATATCCAATGGAATATCCATGGAGAGAATATCGGATATTCAACTGATTAGAACAGATACTACACTTTGATCTTAGCCACAGGCCAAGAAGCGATACTCTTCAGAGTTTCGCCAACGTTTAAGTAGATTTTCAGTTCGCGCTACGCTTACGAGAAACGAGCGCGGGTGCGGCCTCTAGCGGTTACTCCGAGAACTACGGGTTTCCTCACACCTATAATTTCGCTGGCGCTCGGCCATGATTTGGTTCAATTTTTTCAACCAAATGTGCAAGAAATAAATTTTACTTTCGCATAATTTTTTAACCAATTCAGACACTTGCTTACTATTTTTCAATCAAAATAAAATATTAATATTTCAACGCATAATGTACTTAAAATCAATATCGGATATGGTGAAAACAATAAGATAACATATTTACTCAATAGAAATTTTATTTGAATCAAACGAGCAAAATGCAATTTTTCTTGTGTACTCGAATCAACAATATTCATGTTATGAATTGAAACGTATTTTTCGTTCGTTGCAGACATTGCATTCAAGACTACAAAATTTGTTCACGATAATTTTTTAGATAGTTTCAATAATATATTGTTCTCGGCTAACAGTATATCTTATCAATGAAAAAACCTTTTAGTTTCATCATGTTATTGAAGTCAATAGCGTTGTGTTTGGACTAATAAATCCGATTATTTACACCAACAATTTTACAAATGAATCAACGGAATTTCATTCAATAACACCAATGATATTGGGTCAATGATTTTTTTCTCAGTGCACTTATCTTTTTTAAAGAAATTGTCGCGAAATCTGCGAGCAGTCATAAAATATTAAGAGGTCGTTCAAGCCTCCGGAAAATTCAAGTTTTTATTTAAAATATCGATTATTCAAATGGAAAATTCAAGTTTGAATTTTTTAAATCGAATTTCTCTTCTCAATCATAAATTTAACACCTTGTAAAATTTTCAAAACAATTAACCCTTTTTTTTAGAAACGGATTTTTTTAATTTACCTCACATTTCTCTCGCGATTAAACGGGGGACCTATAATTTTGTTTACGGACAAGAGCTTTGAAGGATTATTTTATCAGAACAAAGATTATAATTCATGGGTTAGTAGTGTGAGGTAACTTTAAAAAATTTGTTTGAAAAGAACAACGATTAATTGTTTTGAACATTTTACAAAGCGTCAAATTTATGAGTGAGATGAGTAAAAAAAATGGACATTTCGAAGCTCTTGAGCGACCACTAAATATTTATTGACCGGGTAGAGCATTCGCGACGTTAATTTAAAATTTATAAAGCGTCAAATTCATGGGTGAGAAGTGACGAAAAAAAAATCGAATTTTCAATAAGTATTTGAATGTTTGGGAGGCTTCAGCAACCTCTAAATATTTTTTGACCGCTCGCGGATTCCGCGACAATTTTTCGTTCTCTAAGGGAGATGGATCGGATGGTGAAAAAAAGGAAAAAAAAATAGAGCTCAACTTTAGGCCACCCTAATATATATATATATCACAATAATGTCCACCCTTGAAGGATAGGAATAAAATATAGGAATAGAATAATATATATAGGAAAATAGAAATAGAATAATATATATATATATATATATATATATATATATGTATATAAATTAATAAAACAAAATTAATAATCATGTATATACAAATCTACAGGGTGAGGCACATAAAGTCTTACAAAGCAATAGCACTCAAACTATTGATTATATCCAAAAATGTTTCAGACAAAAGTTTCAGTGCTCGAGGAGGCCGTCATACTGGACCACCCTATTTTTTATCGGTCGAGGCGCTGAAGCTACGTCAAGGTCAACTCCACTTTTTTTAATGGAATGGTACATTTTCTTTTCAACCATCGTGTAGAGCACCTCAAGTTGCATAAAAGACATTAGGCGGTCAAAGTCGTTCAAGGTCATTCAAGGTCACCTATTTAGATTAGTAACATCGATACTGACCTTGAATGACCTTGAACGACTTTGACCCCCTGATGTTTTTTTTGCGGCTTGAGGTGCTTCACAAGATGGTTGGAAAAAATGTACCATTCCATTTAAGGGGCCAGTCCACTTTGAAAATTCCAAAAAATCGAAAGCAAGCAAGACTTGAAGAAATCGACGATGATGAGCAATCAGAAAATATTTTGTACGGTGCAGGAATTGCCAATTGAGTTTAGGTAAGAGTTTTTCATAGTATAAACTTCAAACGCTTTTTTGTCGAAACAACGTTTTCAAAATCTAGCTCCATCGTATCTCTAAAACTAATAAACCGATTCTGTTGAAATGTGAACCACATATTGTAAACATAATTCGCAACAAGAAGACCCTCGACGGTTTTTAAATTTTTATTTTTACTCTTTTTTGCGAAAAACTGCGAGAAACGCGTTTTTTTACTTTCTTCGTTTTTCATCTGCCATTTTTTTATTTTTCGATAAAACTTTTTATTCGAGGGTCATTTTGTAGCTGGTGTCATACTGAATCTAATGGACTTTGATTCATTTGTTTCAGACAAGCCGTTGTCGAGTTGTGATGCAGCTACCTAGCCCACCTATTTTTGAGGCGTCACGTTAAACTATAGATTTTTGTACTTAAAAATGAATAAAAATGAATTAAATTTTTTTAAATGTATTTCAAGACTTATTTTTCAAGCCCAACAACTTTTATATTCATATCTTTTGTAAAATCCTCAAAATAAGTTGCAAAAATAGCCTTTTTTCGTGGCTCCAAAGTGGACTGGCCCCTCAAAAAAGTGACGTTGATCTTGACGTAGCTTCAGCGCCTCCACCGATAAAAAAAATAGGGTGGTCCGGTATGACGGCGCCTTCTCGAACACTGAAACTTTTGTCTGAAACATTTTTGGATATGATCAATAGTTTGAGTGCTATTGCTCTGTAACACTTTATGTGCCTCGCCCTGTATAAATATAAAGCAATAAATTTAATTAAATAATAAAATTAAATCAAAACAAAATAAATGTTTGTCGATGTAAACTAAATTCTTCTATCTTAAAATTGGAGATAACTCGATCTCAGTTTGGAAAAGAATTCAAATTATTTTTTGCGACTGTCGAAGAATTGCAAAATTCTAAATTTCTAAATTCCTACGAGCAAAAAAAATCCAATTTTTTTTGCCCGTAAATATGAAACTTTGCAGTTTTTCGATCATGAACAGGCACAAAAACATAAATAAAATTTTTTTGCCAAGCTGTGGTCGATTTTTCTCCAATCGACCAATTTTTCCCTCTGGGTACATTCACTTTGAACATTTTTCAAAAACTGCTCTTCTTTATACGAGAAGCTACATAAACTTGCGGAAGAAATTGGCAAAGATAATTTCTTTCGAATAAAAATTGGGAGCTGAAGTAATTCCCGTCTGTATGTCATACACGATCAATTTTACTCGTCCTCGTATGTTTATCCTGTTTCAAGTTCCACGATCCATAAAGCGTTATATTTTATTAACATCTAAATGCGATCCGCGATTATCGCGTTCGCGGTTATTCTCAAATGCAACGGTGTCGTTCCTTTCCGTAACGGAATATATATATATATATATATATATATATATATATATATATATATATATATATATTGAGAGGGAAAGTCCATTTTGAACCTGTTATATCTATGGTATATCGATTATCATCACGTGTGACTGTTTTGAGGACAGTCCTAGAGTTTAGAGTCGTGCATGGGAGGTTACTACGAGCACGTACTGTTGATCTAATGGTTTAAAAATTTACATTTAAATAAAAATGTAAAAATTAATTCAATTGAGAGTTAAATTTAATATTAATTAGACAAAAAATAAATTGATTCTTTTAAGAAATTGAAAATTACATTTTTAGTTGATGAAATTAAAAAATGAATTTAGAATTCAATTTCAAATTTAATTATTATAATAATTCATTTACAATCTGATGAGTTGAATAATTATTCTGAAGTTAATTGCGTTTGAAATTAAATTCATAAATAAATCCAAAATTATGTTTTTAATTAATTAAATGTAAACTAAATTTCAACTGTTTGAAAAAGTATTCGTTCGCCACGAAAACACATACATGGCGAAAGGTGATTTTCAATATATATATATATGTTTCGAACATATATACAGGGTGTCCTGCAATGAATGGATAATCCTGCAACTGTCAACACCTCAGATCATGACTTACTATATGCTGGAATTTCAGTTTAGTCAAAGTCCTACGGTTTTGAGATGAAAATCATCTGCTTTTGGTTCTTCGCATGCCATATCTACAAATGATAACCTTTTTTACCCGGTTTTTGACAAAATACTCTTAGTTATTTGTTTTATCTAGAAAAGTATTTTTTTAAACCTTAAATGTTAAGGAAATTTTATGGAAAAAGATCTTATGCAGAGTTTTCACACAAACCAATTGGAACATCTGACTTCGATAGCCTGCGGTGTACAAAAAATGTACTTCGCATATCGTGCCAATCACTTTGAAAAGTTGCTTAGTTATTGTCGCTTCATACACTGAAAAAAAAAATCGTTCATCCATCCAAAATTCAGTTGGTTCAACAAAATGTATCTTTAAATACGTTCAACTTGATTTTTGATTGGCATAAGACACGTTTTGTCAATCTAACTGAGTTTTAGTGATGTGACCTGTAGCTTATTTAGTATTTCTGAGCAACTGTTAAAACAACAAAATTTCGAGACAACAAAATGCATTTTGCACATTCAACGATTTTCTTTTCTCAGTGTATCATTTGTAGAAATGGCATGCGAGAAACCGAAAGCAGTGTGTGTGTGTGTGTGTGTGTGTGTGTGTGTGTGTGTGTGTGTGCGTGCCTGCTTGTGTGTATCCACGCGCGCGCGCGCGTGTGTGTGTGTATGTGTGCCTGCGTGTGTGTGTGTGCGTGTATGTGCCTGCGCGTGTGTGTGTGTGCCTGCGTGTGTGTGCCTGCGTGTGTGTGTATGTGTGTGTGTGTGCGTGCCTGCGTGTGGGGGGGGGTGCGTGTGTATGGGTGTGTGCGTGCGTGTGTGTGTGTGTGTGTGTGTGTGTGTGTGTGTGTGTGTGTGTGTGTGTGTGTGTGTGTGTGTGTGTGTGTGTGTGCGCCTGCGTGTGTGTGTGTATGTGTGCGTGTGTGTGTGTGTGTGTGTGTGTGTGTGTGTGTGTGTGCCTGCGTGTGTGTGTGTGTGTGTGTGTGTGTGTGTGTGTGTGTGTGTGTGTGTGTGTGTGTGTGTGTGTGTGTGCCTGCGTGTGTGTGTGTGTGCCTGCGTGTGTGTGTGTGTGCCTGCGTGTGTGTGTGTGTGCCTGCGTGTGTGTGTGTGTGCCCGCGCGCGTGTGTGAGAGCATGCCTCTGTGTGTGTGTGGTTGCGCGCGCGCGTGCGTGCGTGTATGCGCGTGTGTGTGTGTGGGTGTGCGCGCGCGCGTGTGTGTGCGCGCGTGTGTGCGTGTGTGTGCGTGCGTGCATATATACATATCCATTTGCACGTGTGTACACGAGAGTACGTACGAGGGACTTGGCTCGAAGATTTTCAACGTATGATTTCTTGAATGGGCTGAACGGCCCAGGATCGGCATAAAATAAGTGTGTTGTGTTCCCTCTCTCCGTCTCTCTCGCCCACGCAAGCGAGCGATCGCTCACGTGTCACTCCTTGAGCGGCGTTAATCGACCGAGCGAACGTATATATCTCGTCATCAAAAAGATATCAACACTCGAACCACCATTGTGTCGTTTTTCCTTTTTCACTGCATTAACGCAACGATCGCAACAAAAAAAAACGTAAATAATCTCAGGAGACTCGCGTGGCATCGGAGGCAAAAAAATCGTCCGTATATGTGCGAAAAAATCGTTTGTATTTGTATCAACACACGATATTATTAAACCTCAGCTTTTCGCTGGTGTACAATTTAATCTCTCCATCTCTCGTAAATTCGCCATTCATAACGATCGACGAGACTCGGCTGTGGCGCGACGTCGGAAATGATCATTTGTCTCGAACGAGAACTCGGAGGAGGCTTGCGGTCGCTCCCGCGGGAATACTTCGAGAACTCGAGAGTACGAGGGCTATCTCTTTTGAGGCTCGGACGCTGCGTGTACAAGCGCGAACCGCACACGCTTCACGTACATATAATACCTACGTACGAAAGTATGCGTTGCCAGGAAAAAAAAGCGCGGTCACTCTCCGACACGCTGCGGAGATAGATGGCAAACGAAGAGAACGTACAAGAAAGCATAAACGAATTCTTCAATGACGTGTCCAGTGGTTCTCAAATTAACGATAAATTATCCAGTCCTCCTTGCCACGTTGACCCCGTAATAAACGAAGCTTCCGGTTTTCAGTTACCAGTCGCGGTGAGGCTTTTTTTCTTGTCACCCGAAAGGGCGGACAGGGTCACGATCCTTACGTCCCGATTGCACAACGGTTGGGGGCCTTTACAGTGAGGATAATAACTTTTTCGCGAGGTAAGGTCACGTGGCAATTTAAGGGAGGAGATATATTTTGGCGAGAAACATTGGTGGTTTTCATGATTTTTTTTTTTAAAGGAAGTATTTATTTACCATTTTCGAGACTTATGGTATGGTTTGTTACTACTTTTGGCCGTTACGTGGTATTTTTTTAAATTAATAATCTTTAAAAATGGCGGAGGTATGACACGGTCTTCTAAACGGGGTGCGGCGGATGTTGACAGACGGCGTGACACGTAGCGTTGGCGGGATTAATCTGAAAAAAAATCAACGGCGATTTTTATTTCATTAACACTTATATGCAGAATATGAACCAAGAAAAAGTGAGAAATGTTGAAGATTGATTAAATGGTACGCTTTGAAACAAAAAGATTGAATTTTTCGAAAAAAATGGCTACAGTTTGCGATACCATTTGTTTTTTTCGAAAACATTTAGGTTCATGTTTTAGACAATGGGGTTAGAAAGATTCATACCTAGGTTCATCACAGTCGGTCGATTAGTTTTTTAGCTATCCGGCACGCCAGTTTTGAAAATGTTGTTTAAAATACCGTGCCATACCTCCACCATTTTGGAAGATTAATAAAAATTTAAAAAACCATGCAACAGCCAAAAGTGGTAATAAAACATAGCCTAAGTCCCAAAAATGGTGACATTTTGGACACATTTCTATCTACTGATTTATACACTAAATAACTATTGATGTCTGGGGGTTGGGTGGAAATTCCGAACGTTGAATGATCACAACGCTCAAAACTCCGAAAATATACTACCCCGAGAGATCAAAACTTCAAAAGAATTTTACAGAAAAGACCAACACTCCGAAAATCCGAACACCGTCAAAATAATTCGGCTATGGAAGTTTTAAAAGTTTCAAAATTGTCAATAAATCGACGAATAATTTCAAGAATTTTTTTAAATTTAGAAGTGATTTTACGTCAATTTTGAAATTTGTCTAGACAATGTTATACGTTCTGCATCATTTACAGTCAACTGTGTAGACTTTCGCTGGCATAATATTGACGAACCTTGTAATTTCGGAACATTAAAATTAGGAATTTTAAACCGTCGGCGCATTCAAAGTTCGGAATTTCAACCCGGCCCTCGTGTCAAGATCATGCCAGCCGAAGTCTACACAGTTGACTGTAAATGATGTAGAGCGTGTTACATTGTCCAGACAAATTTCAAAATTGACGCAAAATCACTTCTTAATAGAAAAAAAATCTTGAAATAATTCGTCGATTTATTGACAATTTTGAAACTTTTAAAACTTCCATAGGCGAATATTTTGACGGTGTAAAATTCTTTCGGAGTTTTGATCTTTCGGGGTACTATTCTTTCGGAGTTTTGAACGTTCTGACCATTCATAATTCGGAATTTCAAAACGGCCCCATCTTGAATTTCGGAGCATTAAAATTAAGAATTTTAAACCGTCGGAGCATTCAAAGTTCGGAATTTCAACCCGGCCCCGATGCCTGATATAAACTGCTCAAAGCGTGTACATTTTTTTAAGATTAACATTAAGATTAACATTAAGATAATATTCATGATAAAACTTGGAAAAACGTGACTGGTAAAAGAATTTTTGTAGCCGTGACTTTTAAGACAAAATGCAAAAACATCTAAATCTACTAAATTTGTGCGAAATTTTCGATTCCGGTTTATCGTTGGGTATAATTAGTGATTGTGACTTATTTTTGCTAAGGCGTTAGGCCACAGTAAAGGGTATAAAAACATTCGCGAAATCAACAATTTTTTTTCGTATAAAAAAGTGATTCACTCATAAAATTAATTAGACATCTATTTGGTATGAATATCAAGCTGTTAGAAAATATATATTTTTTTCGATGTACAAAATGGCCGACTACTAATATTTTCTTTTATCTTTTTTTAGGCGCTCCGCGGCGTCACATTTAGCATCCACAATTATTTACCTAGAACGAAAAACAAAAATTCTTGTAAATCTACATTAGAATATTCGGAGAAGTACGTACGGAATTCAAAAAATATTGTTTTATTCAAAAGTTGTAGGTAATTGAACTTAAGAAATGAATTTTGAGTGAAAAATTTCGTTATAACTGCTCATAAACTGCTCATAAAATGAAAAGTTTTCGATTAATCAGAAATTCCGTCCGTGCTTCTCTGCGAAATGCAATTAGGAATATAACTTTTTAATTTTGAGTAAATCGAGTGGAAATTATTGAAGTTATTTGTCACGCCGAATGGAAAAAAGCTGTTTCGCGAAGTTTCGAGTCGTCGGCCATTTTGTACATCGAAAAAAAATATATATATTTTTTAACAGCTTGATATTCATACTAAATAGATGTGTAAAAATTGTTAAATTCAGAAGAGCCCTGCTTATGCCCCCACAAAATACGGCCCTCCGCGAAAAGAATACCTTAAGGGGGGATTGTCTTTTTTTTCGCAAAATTTACCGCTTTTTGGGAATTTTTTTGTGAAGAAAGTATACAACGGAAAACTTGTGAAACTTGGCATATAGTTTTATTGATCTGTTTACTACATACAAAAAATTTTTTTAACAATTTCATCAAAAAATCCGCCACCCACCCCCTCGACGCGCGATGGTCCTTTTTTGATGGTGTGCACGATTTCTCAAAAACTATTCAACCGATTGCCTTCAAATTTGGACAGAATGCTCAGCTGACATCCTTTTATCGTTTGATGAAGCAAAAAAGCAATACGTTTAATAGTTTTTTATTTATAACAAAAAATCGATCAATTTTTTTCGAAAAATCGAAACTTCAAATTCAAAACGTCACCAAATCGTCCATTTTTTCCCCCTTCATCGAACGATAGCTATATGTGTCTAAAGTAAAATGCTTTTTGGGTTTTTGTTGCAGGATGAACGTGAAGGCTGTAATCGTGCACACCATCAAAAAAGGACCATCGCGCGTCGAGGGGGGTGGGAGGCGGATTTTTTGATGAAATTGTTTAAACATTTTTTTGTATGTAGTAAACAGATCAATAAAACTATATGCCAAGTTTCACAAGTTTTCCGTTGTATACTTTCTTCACAAAAAAATTCCCAAAAAGCGGTAAATTTTGCGAAAAAAAAAGACAATCCCCCCTTAAGGGCTAACATGTAAGTAAAATTTTCGAAATGATCCATTTTTCGTTTTCAAGGGATTCTCAAACTGGAACATTGAAAAAAGATTGTCTAAAAATATCAGGTCGTTCTGCTCAAAATTAAGGGAGTATGGGCGTTCATAAGTAGATTCCGCGAACCGGCGAATTTTCGCGTTCCTTCTCCAAGTGGCTTTCAAAGCCGGTGGCCACAGTATCTCAAAAATCTCTGCACCCATCAACTTTAAATTTTACGAGCTCCTTTTGCATATCAAAAAGCTGTACTTTAACAGCGGATTTTTTTCGATGCATAATTTTTTTATCAACGAAAAAATTGCGTTTTCCACCAAAAACCGAAACTTTCACTTTGGACTGCGGCATTTTTTTCCAAAATCGATGTTCTATTTAATCCTTCGTCCAATCACTAGATAATTCCATGCAAAATCTGAATGCGTTTGATTTTTTTGTTCCGGAAGATTTGCTTCCAGCATAAATCACTTTATCTACCACATTTATAAATATTTTTCAACACAAAAATTGTTAACTATAGTTGAAACCGTATACTTCAAATCGAATTTTTTTTTTTGAAAACCTGCCCACGTTTTCTCAGAAAAAGATTCCTCTCTTATCCGGCCACAGGCTGGCTGTAACCTGGTATCAATATTAGAAAAAAATATTCTGAACTGCAATTAATGGTAAAAAAGAAATTCTCGAAAATAATTGTAAAATATAGTAATATCAATTCTAATAATGTTTGAAAATATTATGGTAAATAATTCAATTGCAGTAAGAAAAAAATGTAAAACACCAAAGCATCTCCAGTACAATTCTTTGGAACGATTTTACGAGGAAGAACTCAAAAATTTTATAGCTCGTTTCAAAAATCCAGAATCGATACCGTCTTCGTATTCTTTCAAGAATGCAGGCACGAAACTGTTTTTAATCGATTTGAACTCGGTTTGAATTCGTTTAAAATCGACAAATTTATAGTTTCTAATTGAAAAAGTCGAATACAATTTTCCAACCGGTTCAAAATCGTAATTTTAAACAGTTGTCCCCGATTTCGAGTCTATTAAATTTTCAATTGCTTCATATTAAATATTTATAATCAAATACTATATTGTAATTCATTAAATATTGAATAAACCGTTTAAAATTACGATTTTAACAGGATAAACAATGTCTTCGACAAACAAAGGGAAAGAAAACGATTCGAATAACTCGACACGATTGTGGGAACTTGTGGATCGGTAAATTACAAAAATGCTGTGTTACCCACTCAAGTATTCAGTTATCGTGCATTTCCAGCAGAATCGAAGGATACGAAAAGTCCATGCAACTTGCAGCGATTTTTTTTTTCCTATCTGAGACAATTTCAATGTAAAGTGGGAGATAAAAATTTGTCAAAGTGAAATGATTAGTTGTCGAGTCATAGCAGCGGAAACGACGTGATAGTTTCTCCTTTTTGTAGAACACGTGACTCGGAATTAGTATAATGTGTCAAGTAAACGTTGGCGTAGTGCAGCAAAGTAAAAGAAATGTCGACCGAACCGACCGCGATATACGTGCACTTTGAGGATGATCACTACCCCAGTGTTCTTATCACGTAAGTTGTATTATACTGTTATAGGCTGATTGTTTCATCATCCTGACAACGACGACGTGAGATTGCCATCTTTTGCTTCGCGCCGGTACTTATCGTATGATTATTCAAAGACATCCCATACTCAGGATTGACCAATTTCTAAACCTTCTTCTTGCTCATTTACATTCATTTTTTTTATCGCAAACATTATCTCAAAGTTTGCCGAAAAATATTGAGTGCTAGCTGCAAATCGCATTTTAAAAAATCGTTATCGGTAAGAATATATCGAGGCAGATCAAGCCAATACATCATTCGAAAGAATTCTATTATCCAATAACATTTTTTCAATCGATAAATTTACGCCTGTTGCATTAAAGAATTGGCACTTTTTGTGAGTGCTGAAAAATATTTGAAATTGGCCCGGAACGGCTATAAAAAAATCGTTATCGATAAGAATAAATCGATACAGATCGAGCCAATACATTATTCGAAAGAATTCAAGTTCGATAACATTTTTCTAATCAAGAGTGCTCACTTTTTGTGAGTGCCGAAAAAATTTGAGAACTAGCCACGAATGGCTATAAAAAAATCGCTATCGATAAGAAGAAATCGAGCCAATATACAATTCAAAAGAATTCAAGTTCCATAGTCCGATAACATTTTTTCAATCGATAAATTATGCCCTCTGCATTCAAGAACTATGTTTTCCATCCATTGATGTCAGAGATTAGCCTAATTCAAAAAGTTGCCGACGCACAGCGTATTTTTCGCAAACATATATTTGAAAGAAAACAACACGATGGTCGTCCAACAGGTCTGAGGCGCAACATCCCATCAATCGATCCCAAAACTATGCCGCCTATCTTTGCCGCTGAATTTTCCAAAAGTCCTAAGCCCAACCCAAACAAACCCAAACAATTTTGTAATATTCGTATGTAGATGTGCGAGAGTAGGTAATTCGCAAATGAGGTCAATACGATAATCTGAATGGAAGCTTTGGGCTACCCGCGTAGACGAGTAGCGGAAAAGAGAAAGAGAGTGGGAGAGAAAGAGAGAACTCAAGAGAGAGAAAGAGAGAGAGAGAGAGATAGAGAGAGAGAGAGAGAGAGAGAGAGAGAGAGAGAGAGAGAGAGAGAGAGAGAGAAAGAGAGAGAAAGAGAGAGAAAGAGAGAGAAAGAGAGAGAGACAGCGAGAGAGAGAGAGAGAGAGAGAGAGAGAGAGATGAGGTATATAGGTACTATGTCACCGTCGCGGGTATCCGCTCTCCGGGAGATATAATTCGAAATTGCCGTGGTTCAAAGGGCAGGGCCCGACTACTTGAGCGAGTTGACTCTGTCGGTCCTTGGGGTCACGTGCCGCGGCTTCTTGCGCCGTTTCCCCTTCTTCATCTCTTCTCTACATCTTCTTCTCCTTCTATTTATTGTTATTATCTCTTTCCTACCCGGCTGTTCACCATGTATCTTGCTGTATCACCCTTTGCCTTTTTTTTCTTCTTCGTTATTATAAATCTCTATTCTTACGTATGTTCAAGTTTTCACGACCTAAAAAACCGCGCCTCGAATATCGAGTGATTTTCAGTTCTGCCTCACGGAATGATTCTTTTATAAGAATATTTTTCTTATCGGCAGTATCAGCTTACTCTTCTTAGCATTTTTATCAATTATTTTCAATTATTATTTTCAATTGTGTTTTTCAATTATTATTTTCAACTACTATTTTCAATTATTATTTGCAATTATTACTTTCAATTATCATTTTCAATTATTATTTTAAATTACTATTTTCTATTGCTAGTTTCAATGATTCTTTTCAATTGTTATTTCAAATTATTATTTTTAATAACAGTTGTTGGTACTACTATTCATTAGTATTAATATTAATATTATGGATATTAAACGTATCAAAAGAATTCTCTCCTACTATCATCGCTATTACGATTATTCACAAAATATACGACAAATCCCTGAGAGATATCTTCAAAGTGAAGGAATTCGAGATGTCCTCCTGGAGAACCGACGAGGTGACCTCATCGGATGTGACTTTGATTTGCTCAATTCGTTCCAACTTACGCGACCACCGAGCGCACTCGTCGCAGTAGTCACAGGATAGCGCGAGTTTTAACGGAGCGAGAAAGAGCAAGTGAGAGAGAGAGAGGGAGAAAGAGAGAGGGAGAGAGAGAAGCGGGAGAGCGCGTGCTGGGAAGCTGGAGAGACACGAGAGATGAGACTCGTTCGCGTGGAAAGGAACCTTGCTACACGATTGCTATCGTCTTTGCCTCATTATTCCATTATAATGGCGTGTGGCGTGTGCCGTACCCATCAGCCCATTCGCCCTGACCGCAAGCTTCTCTCTCTCTCTCTCTCTCTCTCTCTCTCTCTCTCTCTCTCTCTCTCTCTCTCTCTCTCTCTCTCTCCCCCCTGTCTCTCTCTCTCTCTCTCCCCCCTCCCTCTCAGTCGCTAAATCTCTCTGATTCTCTCGTATCCCCAATCTCTCCTTCTCTCGTTGCTTCAGTTCGTTTTAATTTTCTCTCGTTTCGCCGGGGCGTCGTCTTTTTATAGCTATCCATCTCTGTTTTATTATCTGCCGATATTTATTTATTCTTATTCATTCGCGGTACTGTATTTACGGCAAGTTTCCGTTTAATTAAATGGTATTTATGGTTATTCGAGATAAAGAGCCGTATAGATACGCGTGTATGTTCCCCGGGCGTTCCTCAGCCCCGGCGCTCGCCTGTAGACGGGAATGAGAAAAATAAAAACTATATAGCGCCACTACAAAACGAGCGTTTCGGTATTTCCCCCCGTGGATCCGAGCGTTTATCTCTCATTTGCTTCGAGGATTATATGCAAACTCTTGAAAGCCGCGGCGGCAACGAATTGAACCTTTCTGGAGGAAAAGATCGTGAATTACGCGGCTGCGGTTTTTTCGGTGTTTTCCGTTCAAGGTTGATGGTCGGATGTGGAGGATATTGATGGGAACGATGACGCGGATTTTCATGGTTGCGAAGTAGTTACGAGAGTCTGTATTCGTTGGGCAAATGATAAAAGAATTATATTATATAAATTATGAAAATTATAAATTATAAATTAAGTTATACAAATTATGAGTTAATTGAATTATAAAAAAATATAAAATCGCGCTGTATAAAATATGTATAGGCGGGGGGGGGGGGGGGGGGGGGGGTATTGTGCAAAAACACGAAAGGTTATACTCGGAAAATAAAACCACTACTACTATAAAAATGATAAATTACAAATTACAATAGAATTAGATTATAAAAATTATAAATGATAAAGGAATTGGATTATAAAAATGGTAAACTAAAAATGAGTTAAAATTATGAATTAATTGGAATAATATTAACGACGAAACCAACCGACAATTTTTTTTAATTGCCCTATTTTGGCAATTTTAGCATGCGGTAAGGCTCCAATGTTTTCAAAAAATCCTTATTGTATAATAATGAAGAAATAAAAAATTAATTTTGATTATCAAAATAATTATTATAACTAACAATAATAGTAATAGATAAATAAAATAATAATTATAAAAAAATGTTTGCATTTTAATTATTCCTGACCGCATTCTCAAAAAAATTGGTCAAGCGTTTATCAACATTACGCGTACAGTGCATAAGTCTAATTCAAACATCTATAATAAAATTAACAAGGATTCCCAATTGCCCTCCTCCCCTTCCCCAACTTGCAAAAAGCTCGACCGCTTCTTCGTTCGATTATACGATATCGTATAATTGACCAAATTGGTCGTCACGAACGAAAAGCAATTAATCGAATCTCATTACCATTGATACTACGAAAATAATGATTGCCGAGGCATTGGCGGATTGGCCATTACCAAAATAATAGATAATCAATCGAGGCCCATTAACCTTCGGCACAATAATCCTGCATTTATCGGATGCCATAATTCACTAGCGAATAATAATGAACAATGCAACGAGCACCCCCTCGTTGACCGTGAGCATAAGATATACATATACGTAGAGACGGAAGGAGGAGACTTTCATTAGCCGTAACGAAAACCGCGATCGAATCGATACTGCAAATATATATAATGCTATATTTGCTATTGAACGAGCTGCATGAGTTGTATTTGCAGATTTGATCTCGTAAACAAGCGGGTCTAAGGATTTTTATGAAGCGACGTACGAATCTACGGTTTTCGAGTGGGAAAAGCTTTTCATTTGATTCGCGATTCTCAAAAAATTTACTCAAATCAAATAAGATTTTCACGCGCTGATCTAATAACGAGATAAATTCATCTCTAATAACGATATTTAGATTCTCAATTCATTCGTGATAATGAGCTTCTATTTAGGTCCAGTTCTAGATCTAAAATCATTTAGATATGAACATAAATAATTTTAATCTCGATAATTCTATTTAGATCTAGTTCCAGATCTAACTATTCCTAACTTACATAATTCTATTTAGATGTAGATCTAGATCTTGTTCCATCCTCACTAATGAGATTCGGATCTAATAATGAGATAAATTCATAGTCTATGAATTCTGAAATTCTATTTAGATGTAGATCTAGATCTATATTCATTTAGATCTAGATATGGATCTAAATGATTCCAACCTAGATCATTTTAATAACATCTAGATCTTGATCCAAATAATTATAATCTAGATAATTCTATTTAGATCTAGATCTAAGACTAAATTCTCCTAATCTAGATCGTTTTATTTAGATCCAGACCTAAGTCCAAATTCTTGCAATCTAGATAATTAAATTTAGATATAGATTTAGATCTAAACAATTGGAATCTAGATAATTCTATTTAGATCAAAATGTGGATCTAAATACTTCTAATCCAGATAATTCTATTCGTATCTAGATCTAGATCTGAATAATGCTAATCTAGATAATTCTATTTAGATAAAATCGAGATATAAATTCAACTCTAAGAATCAGATTTCGATCCAATAATGACATACATTCATAATCTAATAATGAGATAAATTCATCTTCGATTGATTTTGTCTCATTCAACGCTTTATTTCGTCCGCAGGCTCCCGGAGGCCTCAGGTCCTCACATTTTCATCGTCCTCGATCTTTTTTTTCTTCAAAATCGTCTACCGCTTTTCATCAATGATTGAAAATTGTGCAACTGATTAATTCTTCTTGCGCAATGTACGGACGATCGTAATTTTCACCATAAACTCCAAATTTGAATATAAACATTCGGAAATCAACGTTCGGACATAAAGCTCGAAATCCCAATTGAAACCTCAATTCCCTCGTTCGAGCAGCAAAGATAATAATTATCGACTTCATAAAATCGAAAAAAGTAGCGCATGAAAAACGCTCGTCGTGCGTTCTCCCGCGAGAGAAACGTGCTGAACACACCGATTTATCTCCCCCCGTGTTATACGTACACAAATACGCGCTAAACAGGCCTGAGACTGCGTTCGATAGTTCGAAAAAGCGTGTACCGTGTAATTTGTAAGCGGCAGTAATGGATCGTAAGATGTAAGTACGTTCGCGATGTTATGTATGCACGCTCGCGCGCGCGCGGGAAAATAAAAGACGAAAAGCGCGCCAAGGCGAAGAAAATTACGATCCTGGTGAGACCCGCCGAGTTTGTAAAAAGTGAAGGAAAAACAAAAACTAAATGCAATGAAATAAAAATAAAAAAGGCGAAGGAAGGGATAAATTTTGAAGAAAAAAAAAATGAACAAGTGGAGGATACGAGAGACGAGCACGCGAAAAGTCAATGTCGCGTGTGCCTGATGTGCTCCCGCGCGAAATCAAATCACGTAATTCAGTACGATACTGCGTGGTATGTGTTGGATCGCCTATATATCCTATCTCGACGCGTCTCCAGTCGAGTTGAGAGAGGACACGAGCAGGCGAGAGAGAGAGAGAGAGAGAGAGAGACCAGAAAGGCTCGAGACATCGACGAGAGAGAAGGCGGAAAAAGATCGCGATTCAATGTGCGACACCCATCCGAGCCATGGATCCATCGATCGTTCGCGCTTATTGGCGGATTCACAAAAATCCGCCATTAGAATCGTTTCATCGGGCTCCTCCCATCGATATCGAGATTTTTGCATCACGGAAGTCGAGCTTATTATTATTTTCATCATTACTATTATTCGATATTGCCTTCATTATATCGTTATTGTATGAATATTAATATATCGTCATTATATGAATATTAATATATCGTTATCATATGAATATCAATATATCGTTATTATACACAATTGTTATTACACATATATTTTTTTAATTATTTATCATTGTGATTAATATATCGTTATTATACATAATCATTACTACATAATATATATTTTTTGATTACTTATTATTGTGATTATTATTATCATTATTATTTTGGTAATTAATATCATTTATAAGTGTATCATTTATTGTAAACATTATAGTATCGCAACCCAAACAAACCCAAACGAGGCTGATTGCATGGCGAGTTAGTTGAGTTGTCAATAATACTATTATTATTCTCGCGGTTATTATTGTAAAAGTATAAATATTATTTGCAATTTTTAACATTCTAATATTAAGAACTTTATTGTTAAAGTCACACGGTCTTTTTCTTTTCTTTCATAAATATATATTTTTTACAAATTCGATTACCGTTCAAGTGAAAGAAGATCGGAAGCTGCGAACACGAGTAATATCGACACTAAATTCAGGATAAAAAAAAGTGTACGATTTTTTGCCTCCGTGTTATTTTGTTTCTCGTGAATTGTGCAGTGGAACTTGTGGAATTTTTGTTTATTGCGATTGAAATTATATGAAAAATAAAAAAAGACACTCGCCGATCGTTGCGGTGACATTTGCACGGGAATATTTTCGCAGCTATTGTAATCCGAGACGCGGTAGGAGAAGAGCAGAATTGAGACTACGCACTGATACGGCGGTGATGTCAATTCGCGAGAGCCGGTACCTGGCTTGTCGCACGCGCAGTTGTATTCACTTGGATCGGATTTGGATCGGCGAATCTTCGAGTATGCATGTTATCGTTCTTTAATAATAAGATAGTTAAAAAATATTTACAAAATTGTTCAAGTATAACACCGTTAAGGTTATTTTTGGGCAGGATGTTGATTTTGCCGTGCAGGAATCGGCGGATTGACGGTAAACTTATCACAACGTTATAACTGCTGGTAAAACTTTAAACGCGTTTTTTCTCGAGTTTTTGAAAACGGTGTACACGATTTCTCAATATCTAGTGAACGGATGTACTCAAAATTTGATACACGTATTTAGTGTAATAGTAGTTTAGTTTTGACCGACGTTTTTAGTCGTACCATTCTTTTGTCATTAGCTATCAACAATAATGTCATTTTTCCTCGAAAAATCGAAGAAAAAAAATGTTAATTTTTTTTTTCGTTGTTTGAAATAAGATAATAATAAAAAGCTCCGTCAAGTCTTCACCAATATTATCTATTTTAAGAAACAAAACTGGTTTTTGTGTTTCACATCAACCGGGTGGCCAAAATCGAGTACACCGTTGAGCCTCTCAGGTTCAAAGATCCTTCACGAGATTGTTTATAACTTCTTTAATTATTAATATTATTCACTGAAAAATTGTACACAACTTTGTTAATGTACATACAAATAAATGTCTAAACTGTTCTTCAATCGTCGTACTTACTCCTTTAAAATGATTTATTTTTTCTGACTCTGATTTTCTGGTTTCCACAGTAGCCCAATATTTTAAGAGTTCGAATGCAATGTTTATATTACATATAAATATGTATATATAATTATTGCAACATGTATATATAGTATAATTATTATATATTTGTATAAACACACACACACACACACACACATATATATATATATATTTATATTATAAATTAAAATTAAAATTAAAAATTATAAAATTATTATATATATATATATATATATATATATATATATATATATATATATATATATATATATATATATATATATAATTTAATTTTACTGCGAACGTTCAGCCGTGTATTAGAATATGTCGAAAAAAGTGTCTATGTTGTGGGTTTTCCATTTTTTATTGCGATCGAAAATAGTTTCCCCTTGCTTGGCGTGTAATAAAAGGGAGCCCATGGGGAAAAATCTTAAGAGGTGTCGCAACGAACTAAAAGCCAAAAATAAAGAGGCAACGCTTGGAGCCGGTTGCCAGAGATCTACTTTTTCGAAAAGCGTCGCGAAATTATATAAAATTTTAGTCGAAAGTAGGAAATAAGCTGATTGATTTGCTTCCTCCTGGGGACAAAAGTTTTCAGGCGTAATAAAGAGTAGAAAACGAGCTTTTTTACACACGCTGATAAATGTGTGTAAGATGTGTGAAAAAATAGAAAATTATTTTCTTCGGGGTGCTCGAGCTTCAATTATCATTAAAAATTGTTTCCTCTAGAAAAAAGAAAAAAAAAACATTCTTATTTTTCACCCTCGACGGCAATTTGCTATAATTTCGTGACCCCGCTCGAAAAACGAGAGGGCAACGAACTCGAAAGGCTGCCTCGTAGCTTTGCCTTTTCGACCAAAAAGGCACCCCTTAAGGTTTTATACCTCCACTCTTCAAGAGAAGCAAAGGGAATCTATTTTCAATTGTGAGGAAAAAATCGAAGACTCAACAAAAGGAAACTTAAAAAAAAATAATCTAATGTGTAGATATATTATTATATATAAAATATATACCTCTCCATACATGGACGCATATATGTAGGTTGGACCTATGATATTTACAATTCCGACCCAAATCGGACAGACAAATGCTTTTCCATTTATTTCTCATTCTTTCACGCTGTAAAGTTTTATACACACTCACACATCCATTTAACTCGTCTGAAGTTCAATGTCGAAACCCGTCTGAAGCCATTTTATAGCGCTGAGTATTTAAAAGATAATTTCATTTAACTTTATCTTTAATTTCATCGATTTTAATTTTTTTTTTAAATTTAACTTGAGTTCAATTTTATTTTATTTTATGTTCGATTTTATTCTTTTTTTTATTAATTCCACTTAACATTGATTCAATTTAACTTTCTCTTTAATTTAATCGAATTTAACTTTATTATTAATTTTATTCAATTTTAATTTTTTCAAATATCATTCGACTTGACTTTCATTCAATTAAACTTTCTCTTCAATTTCATTAAGCAGACAATTTAGTTCAACAGAAATATATTTCAACTATACGTGTTACATAGAACTCTGTATAAAAATTAACTGCACATATACGAGCAACTGCACCATCGATAATGAAATTGCGACACTTCAACGTCCTCTCGCGGCTTTATTTCGAAACTCTTGTCTATGTGAAGACTACGTTTACACGATATTTATTCTCTTGCTCCGATAGCGGACTAACGATTGCCCAGTTCGTTAACGTATTTTTTCACATTTAAGACAAATAAAGGCGTTTACACGGGAAATTAACATCGACCGTGCATCCTGCAGGGATGAACGGATTACAGTTTTTAAAATAAATTGTTCAGGATCATGATCGCTGATCATACTCAGCATAAGAGATGATTAACGCTGTACCGTGTGGGAAATAAAGATTAAACTTCATAATACAAAATTCTTATTAATAAGATTTTCGTATTATTAAAGAAGAATGTTTTTTCATATTTTAAGAATGTTTTTTTTCAAATTTTAAGAATATTTTTCAAATATTGAAATTGCGTTTTAAATATTAAGAATATTTTTCAAGTATTGAGAATATTCGAACAGCATTGAGTGTGTTTTCCAAATACTGAGAATATATTTCAAATAGTAAAAATACTTTTCTAATATTGAGAATATTTTCCAAATATTAAGATTATTTTTCACGTATTGAGAATATTCGAAAAATATTAAGAATATTTTTTTTAATATTAAGAATCTTTTTGGAATCGTAAGAATATTTTCGAAACATTAAGAATATTTTTCAGATGCAGAGAATATTTTTTTTTTTAAACATTAACAACGTTTTTCAAATATTAATATTATTTTTCAAATATTAAGAATATTTTTCAAACTTAAGATTATTTTCCAAATATAAAGAATATTTTTTCAAGAATCATCAAGGATCATCAAGAATCATCAAGAATCATCAAGGATAACTTTTCAGTATTGAGAATGTTGTTCAAATATTAAAAATGTTTTTTTTTAATATTACGAATATTTTTTTCAAATGTTAGGAATATTTTTTGGATATTCAAAAAATGGGTAAAGACGACCGCGTTATTACCATCAATTGATACAGCAGAACGCTTCACAATCATTCGTTCCAGCTAGTTTCCAAAAGCTAGAAAATCCTCTCAATGATTCACAATCTGTCACATATAAACGAGAATCCAAAATATTCTAAAACTTCCTCATACTAACTAAAATCTGGAAATCTCGCATTACTTTCCATTCGTCGGTAAATTACTGCTCGAGAAGCGTCCCCGAAGACGCGGCTGGACGCGTGAAACGGAAGAGTGGCGCCATCTAGCGAGCACTCACCGTAACTCCGTGCTCCCATCATACCCGACTTTCATCTTTATTTATTTTGCTTCCCCCTCGTGCAGTATGACGCGATATCAGAGAGCCACGACTTTGTGATTTGTTCTTTGTTTTTGTCACAGTTCAGTTATGGAATCGTCTGCTTTGAATGCGGTGAGATAATTTTTTCCTATTCCTCAAAGTCAGTAGCATCGTCGATTACTCAGCGTTGTACAAACTCGAGAATAATTTCGGCAGAAAAACCGCATCTTCGTGATACTTTTGCAGTTTCGCCTTTTCTCGACTATTCTGGCATTGAGAGTTTTCTTTTTTTTTTGTCACCCGCGTTCTTCCGCAGCCGAATCGCTCGAGTGTTTGTACACCTTTTGACCCGATTTCGTGCGCTTGTACCTTGAACGCGTCGGGTGTTTCGAGTGTCATTCATAATCGGAATGCGCAAACACGTGACAGCGCGTAATTACGTCACGAAGGCAATTTTCACAACAAAAAAAAATCAATATCTGAGAATATCGACGATGAAAATTTGCCGCTTGTTATTTTCTCAGAATTTTTTTACATTTGATCGTTGAGTGAAAAATGTCCGATTTCCAGCTTTTCAAGCTTAACGATTTGTTTCAAATAGCTGAATATTGTTGGAATAGTAACGCCAAATGTCACTGCTAGTTCACGCTTGAAATGTATCCGCTTCCGCTGCAGCTTTGCGCTCATTGTTATACACATAACTCGCGTGCCGTTGACGTTAGCATCATTGGAACGCAACGGGGGAAGATGACGTTGAAGTTTGCATCGTTGAAATGCAGAGCAACAGTTTTTTCTTTCTATTTCCCAAGTTTCCTTTGGTAGACTTGAGCTATGAAAATTGCGTAAACATTTGCATCGCGTAAGCCTGCATCTAAAAGGCTGATGATGTACATTCGCGTTAAAAAAAAACACAAGTCAAAACTAAATAACAGAGACATTGAGTATCAATCTTGGTACTTAGGGTAATCGGACATTTTATCGTTAGTCACCTAATGTACATTCGTTTTTGATATTTTGTTTGAGAGTAAATGGCTAAATGAATTTTTTTACTGAAATAACTGAAATTTATAGAAAAGGACGAGAGGACAATGAGCAATTCACTACTAAAATTATGAGAGTCCGTTCCCTGTATTTTCCTTTTACTTGACAATTTACACCATGTTTGAATGTTGCAGTTAAACATTTTTTTTGAGTATGATTTCTCCATTGCCACTGCGAGTAATAAATGATAAATGTTGCATCAGCAGAGTTAGGCGTAATTCTATTTTTAAATACGAATACGAATTTATTCACATGATATATTCATGTGAATATAAATACAAATTTATTGGTATTCACATGCATGCATACAAATACAATTGTATTCACAAATATTCTGAACGTATAAATAAATTCACAGAAAACATTGTGAATATTCACAAAAAATGTGAATATTCACAAAACATCCTGTGAATTAAAGAAAATTCACGTCAAAATTTGTGAATGCAAATGTATTCACAAAAAATTGTAAACACAAAAAAAATCACTAAATAAGTTGTGATTTTGTTTCGTATGTAAGACAAATTACAATCAAATTCACAATGATTAGATTGAAATTTACACCAAAAGTGAGTTGTGACTTGTGCGCGGCCTTCGGAGGCGCCAAAAAAAAAGTTCCCCACTGCTGACATGATTCCGGCCTATTGAGTAGCTTAAACCGAAAAAGGAAAAAATGTCGTTAAACTGGAAGCTATTTCCTGTACCATGACGTAGGATTTTCGAAAAATATCGAAATCTAACAAAATGGCGTAGTCATGAAAAAAAAGTCTGTTTTCCTGCCTATAAAACCGTCGTTTTTTTCAATGCCAAATCGTCAATTTTCATCCAATCAACAATATCCTACGTCATTGTAGAGTAAATATATTCAAGAGGACTTAGTTCAAATTTCAAGTCAATCGGATAATTGCTCTTTGAGTTACAATGTCAGCAAATTTGAAAAACCTCACTTCGAGAAAAACGCGTTTAAAGATTTCACTATCGATTTTTGCAAGATAAAATGATATTGATATAAATGATATGAATGATAATGATATTCTTAAAAGTATAAACTGACGAAAAGGGCAAAAAAATCGATTTTTTGAAAGTGTCACACTGGTATAGCCCCTTAAGTGGTAAGGTTAGGTGGTAAACTACTGTAAAGACCCGTAAATGAGGGTTGTTTAAACAAAATTCTTCTGAAGGTATGAGTAAGATGATTGGAAAGCCGTTTGAAGATTTATTTGTATGTACATTAAGGGGAGATAGACACCTAGGAGCCGGAAAAAAGGTCATTTTTGTGAATTTTTTCAAGGAAAACTATTTGAAATTTCGGATTGGGGTTTTAATTATCTAAAAGTATATACATTCAAAAATATGCTTAATTTTCTTTATTTAAAAATATCAAAAATATACAAGGATATTGTATGATCACTGGCGTTTTTTCAAAAATCATCTGAAAAAAAACCAAAAAGATTATTAAATTCGATACTTTAATCCAGTACTTGTCATAGCCGATTTTGGAAATATCGATTTATGGCAAAATGGCGGACGTTTGAACATAAACAGTGATTTTTGGGAAAAAAATTAGTTATTAATTTGCCTATAAAACAAAAACTAAGTAACGGAAAAAAAATCCTATGACAAGTACTAGATAATGGTGTATAGAATAACCACAAAAAACCTTACGGCAATCGACTCACTGGTTTTCGAGAAATTTTGGGTACCGTTTTGAAAAACGTGCTTTTGAGAAAAACGCGAAAATTTGGGAATGAATAAATCATGAAATTTGTCAACTTACATGAAATCATCGATACCAGGCCCATAGTGTAGGTCTTTTACGGTCGACGGAATGTTCATAGCTTCTAAATCCTCAACCTCGACCATTTAGGTGTATATCTCCCGTTAACAAGGTTGTGTACGAAGTTTCATAAGAAAAAATTAATAATTAAATAAACTATAAACAATCTCGTGAAGGGCCTTTGAACGTGAATGGCTCAACGGTGGACTTGTTTTTGGCCACCCGGTTTATCCGAAACAATAAAACGAGTTTTTTTTCAAATAAATAACATTGCCTAAGACTTGACCTAGCTTCGTTAATTTGCGTTGCCTCAAGCGACGAACGTACGTTTGTAATTTCCACAGTAGCCTGACTTTAGTAGGGAACTTTGTGAATAATTTTCCAGTTGATGAGGAATTATTTGAACCCACTATTATTTTTTCCACGCTGCAACCTTTTACATCCAGGTGATTTTTAAATTCAGGCGCACGAGAAGATAAGAAGAGCAGAGGCACTTACGCAGCAGGGAAACTTCGCCGAAGCTGCGGAGTGCCACGAAAAAGTGGCGGATGTCCTGAACGAGGTGCATTCCCAAATTTCCGCCAGTCTGATAGACGAGAGAACGTCGGGTAGCAAGAATTTGATACCCTTAGTGCCGTCGATTCAATCGCTCATGACGCTGGAGTCGCTCGCGTTGCAACGTGATTATCACACGAGACAGTCAGAAGTAGTCAGGTGAGAAAATATATATGATGTCGAAGTTTTTGCATCGTTGGAACGCAACGAAAATCGAATCTTTTCAATTGTTCGATTTTTTTTGGCTGTGAATATCACTCAAACGTTTTTACGTATTATTATTGTAGATTTACAAGCTCAAATTGTAAAAAAAACAACGGCTTCGAAAAAGTATAAAAATAACAAAATGAAAGATTAACAAAAAATCGTTGCATTCCAACGATGCAAACTTCAACGTCATGAATATGTATAATTTTTGTTTCATCACTGAGTTGTCAATTATATTGAATTTTCAATAACTTGAGGGATACCCAATTCTGTGGAGAAAATAAAATTTCATATTTCAACACAGCGACCGAAAGTTTGCCGTTTCAATTAATAAATGTTGAATAAATAAAATGAATGCTTCTTCGCAGCTTCTTCGCAGTATCATACTTAGATTTCAGACAATTCCTAAGATTTGACCAAAACTACAGAACTACCTTTAAAAAAATGTCCCAAAAAAATTGTAGGTCTGCGCTGTTGATGAAATCTCGGAGATGGAACATCCGAAACACAAAAATCAAACGGTTTTAGATTCAGTATTTTAATGGCTATAGCGCATATCATACCATTTTTGATAGATGCAAAAATAACAAAATGGCCGACATTTTTCGAAAAAAACCAAAAAAAAAACGTATTTTTTCACCGTTTTTTGGCAAAAAAAAACCTATCAACAAAATTCATGAGAATAGCGTTTTTTTAGCGTCTAAAGTGAGAACACCCCTTCATTTTCGCTCTTTTGTATAGTATTGAAGTTTGCATCGTTGGGATGCAACGAATTCTTCGCATTGCCCATTTTTGTCGCCTATTCAGGCCACCAAAATTGCTGAAACATTTTTGAAGATCCTAATTAGGGTTCCTTGACCTTGGAAAAGGGGTTTTAGATAGTAATAAAAAGGAAGAAATGAAAAGATAAAGGAGAATTTTCGTTGCAATGCAACGATGCAAGCTTCGACACCCTTCCGTTGGGTCCGAAATATGAAAAAAGCAAAATTTACCATTCCCGAATTATAACATACCGACTATTATCCTCAGAATGATATTTTTATCAACATAATGTCTCGATGACGTTGAAGTTTGCATCGTTGGACCGCAACGAAAATGATTCTCCTTTCATTTCCCAAATTTCCCTGGCAGATTTGAGCTACGAAAATAACGGAAACATTTTTTCGGATTCTTTTTTAGCGATCTACAAAAAATTTGCCGACAATGATTTTGGATAATGACAGAAATGAGAAATTTCAAAGAATTTTCGTTGCATTCCAACGATGCAAATTTTAACCTCTTTTTTTGGCTAACCATCAATAACGCAAGCGCCAATTTTCATCACAAAACCCCTTCGTCGCAGGATGAAGCAAGCTCAATTCGAGGATTACAAAAATACTCTGGAGACCCAGCAGCGCAACCTCATGAACAAACTGATTCCCAAAATGGCGGAGAAGGAAAGCGCAAACGCGGGTACGGACAAGAGCAGCGCGGGTGAATCGTCGAAACAGGCGATATTCCGAACGATCGAAGAGCAGGATTCTCTGCTGAATCTGATGTCGGTCTCGGACGTCAACGCGTTCAGGCATGCGAAAGATCCTGTCACCGTGATCGAAGAGTTGCGCACGTTGAACAGTCATCTGAAGACGCTGGTGGGAAATTTGTTGGTGCAGCTGGAAACGAAAGAGCGCGAAGTGCAAACGTTGAACGAACGAATAAAGATAATATCGTCGGACGGTGATGTCGAGGTTCGTGTCAACGGTAGTCACTCGAAGAGACTGGCGCCACTTCCGCCTCTCGCGCCCCTCGAAATGCCTCTCTTTGACTTCAATTCCTCGTGAATATGTACAAACGAGATCATTCTCATTCCATCATGTCCTCGTGACTTTGCATCGTTGCGATGCAACGATAATTTATTCTTAATTTCTCTTTTTTGGCCCGTTTAGCCTGCGAAAATTACTCGAACGTTTTCACGTGTGCTCATCAGAGATTTGTGACCTCTTTTCGCAAAGAAGACTTTGGATAATGATGAGAATGGAAAATATTCGGTGCGTCACAACGATGCAAACTTTAACGTCATCAAGTCCTCACCGTTCGAATGTCAAGCTACAATATACCTTACGAGCCCGTGGCTTCATGATCATTTTCACGAAATATTCTTCCGAAATCTGTTCCTTCGAACGTATGTGAATAATTGATACGAAAAACCAGTGAGCGGAATTTTATTTCGATCTATTTGAATCGTCTGTTTTTTTTTAAAGGGATAACACAACTCTAGCGGCAGAAAATAAGGCTGAACTTTGACGATTTATTTTGGGAGTATGTGAAAAAAGAAATAGGATTTCTTTGGAGAGGGTTTATTTAACACATATTAAAGTACAAGAAAAATTTATTATACTTTTTATACAAAATGGCGGCAATATCGTTTCAATATCTTGAAAAACGTGTTTTTTTACAAATAGTTTCTCGGAAGAACGGTTTTCTCGTAAAATATAAGACCTGGAACAAAAAAAAAACAAAAAAATTATAATATATATTATTAGGTATGGGACTACGTAGGGAATTTTAAATCAAATTTTGAAAAAAATGGCGCCCTTTGTAAAAAATAAATCGATTTTTTGCCCAAAAGAATAAGCAGTAAATTGTTTATGAAAAAAAAGTTTACTTTTAAGCAAAAGACGGCTACGTACTCCCACAGAGAATGTAATTGTGAAGCTACTATCAACATTTTTAATTGATGCACGCAATGTTCGAGTAATTCGTCCTCCCAGTTTGAAAAAACTGGTTTCGAGAAAAACGCGTTTAAACTTGTACGAGGCAAGTTGCAAAAGGCGTTTAAAAAAAACTTCGCTACAGGACCAATTGCATTTTTTATGACTCCAAAGTATTTTTCAAGCAAAAAAACGACTTTTCCAAAATCCCAGAGTGGTGTTATCCCTTAACATACACGATTTCTTTACGCGAAGGAAAAATATGAATTGCTCGGATTTCACTCCGTATCACAAATTTCGAATTCACTTATTTTGAGAGTTTTGCGGAGCATCCTGTATGCGATATTTCGATACTAAAAGCTATCGATTTTTTTATTCTTAAAACGGGACGAAGAATTCATGCCCGACGGGAGTTTGATATCTTAAGGGGTTTCGGGACAATTGACGAAATGTTACCATTTGATTACAGTAAATTCTTCGTCATATGCCGAATGCACCCTCCAAATTTTAAATCAATCGTCTGGACCGTTTCTATAAAATGTAAAATTGAAAAAAAAAAACACACTTTAACAAAGGGAGATGATTACACGATGTTGAAGTTTGCATCGTTGGAATGCAACGAAGTTTCAGTTACATTTTTTTAATGCCTCACTTTCGCTATCATCCGAAAAATGTAAAAATATTTAGGCCGAGAATCACTAAAAACGGAGTTTAAAAAAGTTAATGCGATTTTGGAGGCCTAAATTCGCCAACGAAAATTGGACGACGGAACTTTCGTTGCGTTCCAACGATGCAAACTTCAATATCGTATGATTACGCTCATCGCTGGCTGTTTTACGCACGGAATAGAGTTTAAAAATGTTAAAAATGTTATGAAAAACTGACAAATCACACTGATGAGTGTCATTTGACAGTTTTCACATTGTCACATTGTCATAATGAGCGATTTGACAGTTCTATAACATTTGAAGCATTTTTCCACATTATTTCGTCCGTAAAACTGTCATTCGGCATGGTGTTGAAGTTTGCATCGTTGGGACTCAATAATAATAATTTTTTCCCAATTGCCAATTTTTGTTTGCAAATTAAAGCTTCCGTGACTTTTTTAAAAATCCTTTTTAGCGTCCTATAACCTAAATTGGCCAAAAATGATTTTGTTTAACGATGAAAATGGCGAAAAACGAAAATAAAAAAGAATCTTCGTTGCATTCCAACGACGCAAACTTCATCATCATTCAGCGATGAGTTGTAAATTCTACTGGAAACGGTAAAAACGTAGACGATCGATTACAAATTTGCAAGGTGCATTCAGTATATGACAAAGAATTTCCTATGTAAATTTGAATCATATGGTAACGTTTCGTCGATTGTCCCGAAACTTCTTAATTGCCTCAATTTTGTAATTCTCTGAAAAGGAACACTTGAGCGTTCCCCATCGATTTTATCGAAACTCACACATGTGATGAAGCATTAAAAACTATTAGACACGTATTTCATTTTTATCGGCGGAAAAACGGCTTCATGGTGGAAACCACCCCTCAAAGGAAGGCGTGTCACTCCTCAATTTGTTTTTTTGTCCCCTATATAGTGGATTTTCATTGCATTATATAAGAAGAATTTTCGTTTGCGTTTCATTCAGATCGTGAAACTGCAAAATCAGCCTTCGACACGCCTTCTTTAAGGGGTGGTTTCCCGCCCTTAAAACTGTTTTTCCGCCGATCAAACAATACGTGTCTAACAGTTTTTAAGGCTTTATCACATATATGAGTTTCGACAAAATCGAAGGAGGACACTTAAGGAGGTACGGTGATTGGAGCGAGTTCAAGATAAAAGCCCGATTTTTTTTTATAGCATTGTCGAGACCTTCGTCCATGCGTATGCGGAGTTCCCACGAGATTTACCATACACTTTCCGAGTTATTAATTGTTAAAGTTGGTAAATTAGTCACACGTAGACGACAAAATGTGCATGTCCTCTCATATATCGATTTTTTTGTGCTACTTGGAGCCAAGAAACACGTAAAAAAACTGATGGTTGCGTTCGTTGAATCTTTGTGATCGATAAGGCACCTTGAATTGGAAAGCTCACCGCAGAAATAAGCAATAAATTTAGAAATAAAGTCGCAAAAACCGATGTTTTCGGAGAGCGAGACTTCTCGTGACGTAACAGCAGCCATCTTGCTCGACGTGTGGCAACGCCGGATACCCGCGCAAATTTGATTCGTCTATCGGATATTTTCAACGCGCATTAAAAATATGATTGTGCGAAGCCGTACATTTTGTTTATGGATTATAAAGGGCCTTTCGTCGATATTTACTTGAAGTTCTTTTACGTACAGCAAACGTATCTCATTTTTTGTGGCGACATGTACCTATACAACACATCTATATATAAATTCAGCATGGGAGAACCGTCACATAAAATAAACGTTCCTTTTTATACCTGCAAATATTGTGAAAATTGGGAAAGGGAAAAATAACATAACAATCGATGAAATATGTTTTTACTTTGGACAGATTGGGCATTGGACATTGAGGTTAACTTCAACGCGACGTTTTTTATTTGCAATCGCAATATTATCTTTTCACTTTCTAATTCTTGTCCGTCAGAATCTACATTTGTCTCTAAACTGGACTTCAGGTACAATCCCGTTACTCTTTTGATAAACTTCCACAGTATTTTCATTCTCCATGTTAACCGGCTACAAAAAATAATAAGCCGGGCGCGCGGAACCGATGACAGCCACCGAAAATGAGACGATGCTAAACGTCAACGATATGGCGTACTACTGAAGTCGAGTGGTAGATTATTAAGGTTGTTTCCATATTATAAAAATAATAGGAAACTCGAAATTCAATACTTAAAAAATATTTCTCGAAAAATAGGCCATGTACATATATCCAAAACGTGGCGGTATTGCGGCGTGAAATAGACTCTAAGTTTACTAGCATGGTCATCACCGTACCTCCTTAAGTGATGCTCCTTGTGAGTGCAGGGAGTCACTTATGTAAAAAAAATATTACGCCGTTAGTGGAACAATCGTACTTTAACTTCTCCAAATGCTCATACGTCGTGCGGCAAGTCAGTAATTATTTCGCGGAATTCTTTCGAGCGTTTTTTCCATTCGAACGGTGAAGACTGATGAACGGTGTTCATGAGACAAAAAGCGCAATAAACACAACTTGTGTTCATTTCCAGCAATTTTTGAAAAAAGATTATATAAAATTGAGTCGTATGTTACGCGATTATTGGAAATTATTGTTCGAAACAATAGTTTCCGATAATTTCGACTCTATTTTCCTATCGGGCGAGAAAGAGGGTGAGAGGGAGAGTAAGGAAGAGAAAAATAGAGTCACTCCTAAAATTTGGGCAGACTTTGTGAATATGCGATCGTTTTATGTTCGCTATTGTTCGTTGTATAAAGTTTTATCATATCGCTATGAATAAATCAACTATCCGTGTTGTTTATCAATATTTTTTCACACTTTTTCCCCCGTTGTCCCGTTTTTTTGGTCCTTATTCGGTATCTTTAATTCCGAATGAAAAGTATGAGGTTGGACTCAATGGAGTGCAATGAAGAGTAATACTTGGGTATTCCCTTATTTTAATTTGGCATATTTCGCCTACGAAAATGCCACAACCGGTTTTTGAAATGCTTATTTACCGATCTACTATAAAAATCTACAAAAAAAGATCTTGTGTAATGATAAAAGGTAAATATTTACAAGTGGGGCTCCGGCTAGAAAAGCGGTTTAGAAATTTTGTACCGAGTCGATGTATTTCAGGGCACTTTGTTTATAATATTTAAGTCGGGGGAAGACAATTTCAACCCTTATCTCAACCCCCAAACGCTTTTTTTTTTACTTTTTCAAAGGTATGGAGGAAACGGGTTTAGTGACATCGAGTGGGTCAAATTACATGGATTTGGGTTTGTTTGGGTTTGTCAAGTCAAATCAGAGTAGGCATACAGAAAACGACTTTCAAAAATTGAATATTTTGCGGGAATATTTTTTTTTTCTTAATAAAATACCTCTCCCCTATCAAAAAAAAACATATTTTCATACTGCAGAATAGCCCCGAATAAAATTTGGAGCCGATTAGGGCTGGAGCACCACTTGTAAATATTTACCTAATAAAAATAAGGAAATTAAAATGTAAAAAAGAGCTTTCGTTCCACGATGCAAACTTCAACATCATTGATGACGGTGAAGTATGTGCATGGTTGGAATGCAACAAAAGTCTTTTTGTTTCCGAATGTTGTCCAGCAGGTTTGAGATGAGAAAAACACGCAAATATTTTTTGAATTCTTATTTAGCAATCTACGAACTAAATCTGCAAAATATGATTCCGGATAACAGGGAAAATGCGAATATTAAAGAGAATTTACGTTGCATTCCAACGGTGCCAACTTCAACCCTATACACCATTGGAGTTCGAAGATGCTCAGGGTGTTGAGTTTGTTTGGGTTTGTTTGGACCGGTGGTTTTTGCCCATATATGGAATATTAAACATTATCCTTTTTATTTCGCTTTCAGGCACGAAGGCTTATCAGTTTTGCAAGAATTTAATTGAAGAGAACTTCGCATGGGCGCAGTCTGAAAAATTCCTGCATCGCCTACATCGAAAGAAAAGTCTGAAAAAGAAAATCCATGTGCAGGCCGAGAATTTTCTGAACCTATTACTCCCAAACCCTAGCCGAAGAAGATTCAACTCAAATTTAAACGCCACGATTTACAGTATTCCTTTCACGGAGTCGAATATTTAACAATCAACTGATTTCCGTCCATAATAATGTGAAAATACATTCCAGTATACTGGTAAAATTTCAAGATAAATTACCGAACTTTCAACCGAAAAATTACATCTCGAAAAATCGTCTCATTTGTACGGCACTTTTCAGACAAAATGTCTAAACCTACCAAATTCGCGCGAAATTTTTTATTTCAGTTTATCGTTAGGTATAATAATTGATTGTGACTGATTTTGTATCAAGCGCGACTGTAATTTACCAATTATTCAGAAGGGCTCACTTAATGCCCCCACAAAATACGTCCCTCCGCGAAAGAAATACCTTAAGGGGACTGAGCATCGAAAGATCTCGAATCTTTTCGTTTTTTTTTCTCTATTCCGTTACTCCAATTTCTTCGAAACATTTCGACGCAAAGAAAACTGAAAAAATCGCAAAATTGAGCTCAGGAGAGCAAGAAAACTCCAATACTTCGCTAACGGTTAACGGCTGTGCAAGTTGCGTGGCCGGAAACGTTTGTTCAATGCAGACAAGAGATCGCAAGCATCGACAAAAGAAGCTAGGATGGAAAAACCGACGTTTCGTGATTGCATCCACAGAAAAAGCTGAACTCGAATAGGGTCAGAGTGGGATTAGTGGCTCATTTTTTTCAGAGGTCTATAGCTGCCTAACCGTTCACACAATCTCAATGAAACCTTGACCAAACGTGATGTGTGTTCATTGGCTTTATTTTGTTAAAAGACACTGAACGGCCTAACCCAATAGATATTGAGATAATAACCATTTTTTTAAACTGGGATTTGTTTCACTGTGTACTTGGGGGGTGTACACAGTGAAACATGCCGAATTTCACCGTCGAACAAAATTTCAAAAGCAAGCAAAATTTGAAGAAAATTACCCTGATCCACTGTACACTTGTAGGCAATGGAGTACTTTTCTCTATACGATAGGAAGTGTTGTACAGTAAACTATTGAAAAATCAATTTAAAAAAAACAGCACATCAGATTAATCATAATCATTTATTGAATATTAATCAACAATGAGTACCTACCTAATGAGGTAGTACCGGTACCTATCTAAATCACAACGCGAAAATATTCATATTATGACTTACCTCTGTGTACCTCGAAAAATTGAGCCACTGTGTACCGACCTTCTCCTGTTTTTCTAAAGCGGGTACGGACAAGTTCCTTTGTTTGTTGGGTTAACAAACACAATGCTCAAATACCGCAATAGAGCTGTACGTTGCGGAAGAACAATGACTTCGAACATAACTGCGATAGGCAAGGAAGCAAAAAACATACTAACTCAGTAGGTTTTTCAACTTTTGACACCAAAAACAATATAAGATCACCTCTCACAACCGAATTGCGCGGGAGCGACTCACGGACAGGTTTAAACCTATTGGCATCCGAGGGCGATTCTAACGTGAAAAAGACGCACATATATACATGACCACTTCTGAGAAACGGAAAAGGTTCAGTGTACCCACTGTTGTCACTGTTCCCACTTTGACGTTACTTCTACGGCGCCGGCGGTTTTTAACGTACGTAAGTTGCAATTTTTCTCCCGTAGTACAGCGCGCGAATTCAAGGGGTGATATACACCTAGGAGCCGGGAAAAAAGGTCATTTTTGTGAATTTTTTCAAGGAAAACTATTTGAAATTTCGGATTGGGGTTTTAATTATCTAAAAGTATATACATTCAAAAATATGTTTAATTTTCTTTATTTAGAAATATCAAAAATATACAAGGATATTGTATGATCCTTGGAGCGTCGTAAAAAAAATCTGCATATACGGTACCCACTGGCGTTGCTTCAAAAATCATCTGAAAAAAAAACCAAAAAGATTATTAAATTAGATACTATAATCTAGTACTTGTCATAGCCGATTTTAAAAATATCGATTTATGACAAAATGGCGGACCCTTGAACATAAACAGTGATTTTTGGGCCAAAAATTAGTTATTATTTTGCCTATAAAACAAAAACTAAGTAACGGAAAAAAAAATCCTATGACAAGTACTGGATAATGGTGTATAGAATAACCACAAAAAACCTCGAGGCAATCGGTTCATTGGTTTTCGAGAAGTTTTGGGTACCGATTTGAAAAACGCGGTTTCGAGAAAAACGCGTTTGAAAATTTGGGAATGAATAAATCATGAAATTTGTCAACTTACATGGAATCATCGATACCAGGCCCATAGTGTAGGTCTTCTATGGTCGACGGAATGTTCGTAACTTCTAAATCCTCGACCTCGACCATCTAGGTGTATATCTCTCCTTAAGACGTTCTCTGCCTTAGTGTAAGTGAGAAATATGACATAAAAACTTTTTGGTTGAAATTGATGCGTTAGGCCAAAACTCTACTATGATATCAGTTAGGGTTCGATTAGCAGTAGGCTTCCATAGGTTTCCATTTCGAAATTAGGTCTGCTCTTAGGTCACCGGTGACTTACCAGGCAGAGAACGCGTTAGGGGCTATACCAGTGTGACACTTTCAAAATATCGATTTTTTTTGCCTTTTTCGACAGTTTATACTTTCAAGAATATCATTATCATTTATATCATTTTATCTTGCAAAAATCGATAGTTAAATCTTTAGACGCGTTTTTCTCGAAATGATATTTTTCAAATTTGCTGACATTGTAACTCAAAGAGCAATTATCCGATTGACTCTAAATTTGAACTGAGTACTCTTGAATATATTTACTCTACAACGACGTAGGATATTTTTGATTGGATGAAAATGGACGATTTGGCATTGAAAAAACCGACCATTTTCTAGGCAAGAAAACAGACTTTTTTCATAACTACGCCATTTTGTTAGATTTTGATATTCGAAAATCCTACGTCATTGTACAGGAAATACCTTCCAGTTTAACGAAATTTTTTTCTTTTTCGGTTTCAGCTACTCAATCGGCCGGAATCATGTCAGCAGTGGAGGAACTTTTTTTTGGCGCCTCCGAAGGCAGCGCATAAGTCGCCTGGAACTCAATATTTTTCTATGAAAAAAATATGTAATATAGGTCAAATATAGCCAAATATATTCTTAAGGGGAGGGGTTTCAGCGTGAAAAAAAAACACTTTTTTGCGAATTTTTTTCATCTATATGGATAGAGTAAATTTATTGAAACCTTTTGTACATTGTTAAGGGGGGATTGTCTTTTTTTTCGCAAAATTTACCGCTTTTTGGGAATTTTTTTGTGAAGAAAGTATACAACGGAAAACTTGTGAAACTTGGCATATAGTTTTATTGATCTGTTTACTACATACAAAAATTTTTTTAAACAATTTCATCAAATAATCCGCCTCCCACCCCCCTCGACGCGCGATGGTCCTTTTTTGATGGTGTGCACGATTTTTCAAAAACTATTCAACCGATTGCCTTCAAATTTGGACAGAATGCTCAGCTGACATTCTTTTATCGTTTGATGAAGCAAAAAAGCAATCCGTTTAATAGTTTTTTATTTATAACACAAAATCGATCAATTTTTTTCGAAAAATCGATACTTCAAGTTCAAAACGTCACCAAATCGTCAATTTTTTTTCCCCCTTCATCGAACGATAGCTATATGTGTCTAAAGTAAAATGCTTTTTGGGTTTTTGTTGCAGGATGAACGTGAAGGCTGTAATCGTGCACACCATCAAAAAAGGACCATCGCGCGTCGAGGGGGGTGGGAGGCAGATTTTTTGATGAAATTGTTTAAAAAAATTTTTGTATGTAGTAAACAGATCAATAAAACTATATGCCAAGTTTCACAAGTTTTCCGTTGTATACTTTCTTTACAAAAAATTCCCAAAAAGCGGTAAATTTTGCGAAAAAAAAGACAATCCCCCCTTAAGTGTCATTTCAAGAACATTCCGTAAAATTTGTACACAAAAATATCCACAAACAAGCCGGTGCCGCGTTTTTCTCGAAACCACTTTTTCAAAGTCCGTGTTCACTGCCATTTGAAAACTACATGACCGATTTATTTCAAACTTGGTACACACTTTCCACGTATAAAATCCCTCCCCCGAACGGTTAGTTTGAGATTTTTTTTACGTTGAGGGAGTTTTCCACCCCCAAAATAGCGGAACTTTTCGTGAAAAATAGCACTTTTCATTTTACATGACCAGCAAAAATTAAGAAATGAAAAAAAAAAATTATCAAAGACCGTTGGGGGGAGGATTTGATGATAGTTTGACTAAATTTCAATGGTACTTGATTTCAGGTAATTTCTAGCTGAGATACAATGAACACCGCTAATCGTGTTTTTTCAAAGCTTTGTCACCGGCTTGTTTGTGGATATTTTCGCGTACAAATTTCACGGAATGTTCTTGAAATGACACTTGACAATGTACAAAAGGTTTCAATAAATTTGCTCTATCCATATAGATGAAAAAAAATCGCAAAAAAGTGTTTTTTCACGCTGAAACCCTTCCCTTAATTTTCCGAAACATTTAATTGAGTACTTTTCGTCCAAAAAATTCCCGAAAATCACCCAAATTTTCAGCGTTCACACTGGTATAGCCCCTTAAAGGCGTTTTTCTCGAGACACCATTTTGTACTAGTTTTGCTGCGATAACTCAAGAACGATTGAAGACATCGCCTTGATTTTTTAAAATTAAAATATCAACTTTCTCTACAAAATAAACCGACGTCGATGTTAAAAAAACTCAATTTATTATTATTTTCATTACAACAAATGTCATCCGTTTTTCGATGTTTACCAAATTTCAGCGGCAATTTTTTAAATTTGTATGTTTTTTTTCGAAAATCTTAGGTTCAGTCTGTGGCGGAACATCCCCTGAAGAGAATGGCGTTTGGGAATTGCCGAAAATTTCAACGAGCCACCCGGAATCGTGGCAATAAGGAAGCACTGCATGAGACGTGGTCTTCCTTATCCGCCCATATCTCCCTTGAATATTTACATTTTTGAAACCTCAACCACTGAATCTGCTAGCCAAAGCTCCAACAAAAACGTTGCAAAAAAGATAATGCGTGCATATGGTTCCGGTTTTTCACAAATGCCATTTGAATTTTCTCCCATTTTCGGCCTTTTCCACTGCCTAGTCCCCGCAATCCTGATTTTCGTCTGTACACTTTTTTTTCTCGTTCTATAAATATCTCCAACACTGTCAAGTGATTCGAATCTGCATCGCGCAGTGATCAAGAGTCTTATCGCGTCCACTTCTCGGTATCGATTTTCCCCCCTACATCGTCAAGTGTCCGTGAATTCTTTCGAGATCCTTCGAGTCGTATCGCGAGCTACAATCGGCGCACCTAGAGTCCTTGATGGACATCAAAACGTCCCGGCACAAAATATGATCGCAGGGCAGCTTGTAAAAGATTCGACTGAGACACTTGCAGCTGTCCAGGCACTTGTGTCTCTTCGCTGGCTCGTCCACGTAATCGAAGCGCCGAAGATTCGACAACGTGCTGTTTTGCATCGATCTTGTTTCCCTACCGAGCCCCGCTACCACGAGGCTCTTCAGCTTCGTCGTTTTCGGACGAATTTTCGTCGAGTCCCGTTTGAAACACGTGGCTATCACGGGCAGTCTGTGGACGCGAGTCTCGTGCTGAATTTTCGGCTGGACGACATTCCGATTGGACGCCGTCAGTTTGTCAGCATCAGGCAGAATTTTCGTTGCTTCGTCGTTCCTCGGAACTGCTCGGACACCGCGAAACAGAGCACTCACCGTGGCAATCTCCGATATGTCCAACGCTCGATTTCTCATCGAGGCCGGAACTTCTCTGTGACCCGACAACCGAGGCAATCTTTGAACTTCCGGCGAGTGCGCGTTTTCCACCAGATATTTGTCTATTCGAGATTTGAGGGCCGAGGCGATAATGGGCCTGCGCGAATCGCTGAACGGTATGCCCGTGAATGGATCCGACAGGGCTCGTCCCCAGGTTGCCTCCACTTTCCCGTGCTTCTCCAGAGTACTCTGGTCGATTATCACACCGCTCGGTAGGACTATCGGCTGTATCATTATGCTGCACGTTATCGGATCCAAAAAACATTCAGGCACCGGCGTTTCGGCTTCCGGGGTGTCGCTGCGAATGAACAATTTTCGTTACTTCTTTGCAACATTGGAACGGTTCGACAAGAATGTCCAAACACGGAAGCAGTATACTCGGAGATCAAAAGGCCTTTCGAAAAGAAGATCAAATGACGAGTGAAGTCAATTCAGCGAGACAGAAATGTGGCAATTTGAAAAAGTAGATGTATGGCTAGGGTTACACAGTCAATAAATATCGTGATCCAGTATCGCGATATACGTCTCAATACTTATCAACTCACGACTCATATTACACCGTCAATAAATATTGACTTCAGGCGGGATATACATTTACAACGATGGAAAAATCGATTTCTTGTTCTTTTCTTTAAGGAAAGACATACACCTAGATGGTCGAGGTCGAGGATTTAGAAGCTATGATCATTCCGTCGACCGTAGAAGACCTACACTATGGGCCTGGTATCGATGATTCCATGTAAGTTGACAAATTTCATGATTTATTCATTCCCAAATTTTCAAACGCGTTTTTCTCAAAACCACGTTTTTCAAATCGGTACCCAAAATTTCTCGAAAACCAATGAACCGATTGCCTCGAGGTTTTTTGTGGTTATTCTATACACCATTATCCAGTACTTGTCATAGGATTTTTTTTTCCGTTACTTAGTTTTTGTTTTATAGGCATAATAATAACTAATTTTTGGCCGAAAAATCACTATTTATGTTGAAACGTCCGCCATTTTGTCATAAATCGATATTTTCAAAATCGTCTATGACAAGTACTAGATTATAGTATCCAATTTAATAATCTTTTTTGTTTTTATTCAGATGATTTTTGAAGAAACGCCAGTGGGTACCGTATACACAGATTTTTTTTACGACGCTCCAAGGATCATACAATATCCTTGTATATTTTTGATATTTTTAAATAAACAAAATCAAGCATATTTTTGAATGTATATACTTTTAGATAATTGAGACCCCAATCCGAAATTTCAAATAGTTTTCCTTGAAAAAATTCACGAAAATGACCCTTTTTCCGGCTCCTAGGTGTCTCCCCTTAATTCCCGTCACATGGAAACTATGCATGTTCTAACTGAAAAATGTTTGAACTTTTTTGCAAATCAAAGTCTACGGAAAGCTAGACTGCACGCCGATTCGCAAGTCCCGCGGTGACCTTGCCGTAACACTCTGCCACAGCTCCGCTATTTTGATGATGAATTAATTAAAAAAATTGTTTTGTATACTTAAATATACTATTAATGTATACCCAAAGTCTGATAATTGTGAAAAAATTATTTCTCAGCTTAAAAAATCCCACAATATTGCTTATTTTGTCCTGTCTATATGTATATCGCGCCTTAACCCTAGGACCCTATACATTAGTGCCGCAAACTCCACTTTATTAGTGAGAAATGCTAACATCATTTTTCTTACTTTGTTCAATTCCATTTTTCACGGTGATTAATTTATATTAGGTTTTTCTCGCAAAGCCTCTTCCATTCGTCAGTTTTCGAGCGTTCCATTAAAAACAAAAATCTCTACGACAAACAGTTTGTTAGCACATAGATTTGAAGCGCTGGAGTGTGCGTAACCCCAGTGTAGGTTATTCGTTTCGTACAGATAGCGTAGGGCTCTAGGGTTAACGACGAAGCCCTCGTTTGGCAAATCTTCGAAGCTTACCACATGCCTCAACCTACCACGAAGGTTCCTCGGCATGGGCCGAGCCGGCAGGCTCGTCAGCCATCTCCGGCATAGTGACCCTTGCATTTCCGTTCCGCCACAAACCGTGAACACGGTCGACGGTCTCTCTAGAGCTCGAGGTGGAGACTCGGCCCCAAATTTCAACGCGTCCTATCGCGGGTACGGAATTGTCGGTTCTGAGGATCGATACTCGTAAATTTTTCACGCTATCCAAACACGGATCTTGGGGCACTCGCATGTAGCGACGGAGGAAATTTGGCGGTCCGTCGCAAGTGTCCGCATCTCGCCTGTAAAAGAGAACGCCGGAGTGTTCGGAGCTGAGGAAGCCGGTGGACGCGCGTTTGTAGCCGCTGTCGGTTTTCACGGAAATTTCGAAACCGGAAGACTTTTGGGCTCCGACCGAGGGCCATATGAGAACGTGATCGATGCGAGCGTCGCAGACGAGGGTGAAGTCTATGTGCACGGGTGGCTTGATGCAAGAGTACGCCATGAAGCCTCTGTCGGAATCGGACGTCAAATTCGTGACCTCGAAACCGTCGGTGCTTACCGTACTGCAAATTGCACTTGTTTCCAGACATTTTCGACTGAAATTCAATAGCATTGCGCTATCGTTGATGCCGCTGCAGCGATCAATCGCATCGCTCCCGTTCTAAAACTGAGGCTGAGAGGTTATGTCGTTGATGCCCCGGTTGAGATGTATCGCTTATCGCTCCCGTTCTGAAACTGACGTAGAGAGGTTATGTCGCAAGCGGGCTGCGATCTCGAGACAGTTTGACTCAACAGCTGACGAGAAACGTCACTCTGGTGGCTGCCTTCGAATTTGTTGAAACTAGTGTGAAAAACTAGGAGATAGATTTTTATTGGCGGAAAAACGGTTTTTACGGGCTGCGTCTACCTACGTGGATGAAAAAATTGCATTTGCCGAAAATATTTTCATTCGATAGTATCACCTTTTAGCTATATTCCCTCAAAATGTCATTCCCGAAGTTATATGAGCTACAGCTTCTAACAGTTGGCCGGATAAACGGTGGCAGCACCATACAAACTTAAAGGATGGGTAGGGGTTTCAGCGTGAAAAAAACACACTTTTTTGCGAATTTTTTTTTCATCTATATGGATAGAGTAAATTTATCGAAACCTTTTGCACATTGTTAAGTGTCATTTCGAGAACATTCTGTGAAATTTGGACGCGAAAATATCCACAAACAAGCCGGTGACAAAGCTTTGAAAAGAACGCCTTTGGAAAAACACGATTTGCGGTGTTCACTGTATCTCAGCTAGAAATTATCTCAAATCAAGTACCATGAAAATTTAGTCAAAGTATCATGAAATCCTCCCCTCAATGGTATTTGATAATTTTTTTTTCATTTCTAAATTTTTGGTGGTCATGTAAAGTGAAAAGTGCTGTTTTTCACGAAAAATTCCGCCATTTTGGGGGTGGAAAACCCCCTCAATGTAAAAAAAATCTCAAACTAACCGTTAGGGGGAGGTATTTTATATGTAGAAAGTGTGTACCAAGTTCGAAATAAATCGGTCACGTAGTTTTCAAAGGCAGTGAACACGGACTTTGAAAAAGTGGTTTCGAGAAAAACGCGGCACCGGCTTGTTTGTGGATATTTTCGCGTACAAATTCCACGGAATGTTCTTGAAATGGCACTTGGCAATGTACAAAAGGTTTCAATAAATTTACTCTATCCATGTAGATGAAAAAATTCGCAAAAAAGTGTTTTTTTCGCGCTGAAACCCCTACCCTCCCCTTAAACGGATTTTTCTCGAAACACTGCTCTCAGAGTCGGTGGACATGATATCGCGAGAACCTCTTGATGGACTGTTTCCAAATTTCCAGGAGATGCGATGAGAAACATTTAAAGGTCGTTGACGATCTCACTTTTTCTAAATCTATCTTCATTTTTTAATAGTTACGTAAAAAAGACGACTTTTGCATGCTCGAGTTTCAATTCGTCGCCACGTTGTTAATAAAAATTATTTTCAAAGTCGACCAACGTCAACGACTCGTTTGCATTGTTAACTTGAATAATCTGTTTGGTTTTTAGACATCAGATGGACCGTTCAAGCTGGAGAGTGTCCACTGCCAAACGTTGCGAAGAAAATTTCATCATCTGCCTGCGGCCATGTTTTTCTTGTTTTTTCTGTATTTTTTGGTGATTTCTGAAAACGATCGGGAATCCACTATGGGTACAATGAAAAAAAAACAGAAATTAAAGAATGAACCACCCCTTTATTTTTTATTTTACCTCACATTTGAGAAGGGTGCGTTAAATTGAACGTAACGGGTAACATTTCGAGGGGGGAGGGGGTTAAAGAGTAGGTATTCTTGCATTTCTGCCGGATAACAACCTTAAGGGGGTAAACCACATTCTATACATTTTGGGGGATTTTATAATGAAACTTGAGGGTGTTGGGAGAAATTAATGGTGAATTTGTATTCAGGGGGTAAAAATACATCGATAGGGACTCGGCTAAAAAAAGTAGCTTCACTGATCCATCGGTCATTTTTTTTTGTTTTCATTTGGAACTCCACTCTAAGCTCATTCTTTTCGTTATCGTTTTCTCTTTGAAATGCCATTTGATTCATGGAGTTCCAGTGATTTTTAAAATTTTGGCAGATTTCCAAAGACGGACCATCGATTTTTGCCAATTTTACCATACCTTCCCTTGCCTCTTTTTCAGCGATTTTGGCGATTCCGGAAAAGTGGCCAAAAGGGCCGTAAACATTTTTTTTCTTCTTTTAAACCGTAAAATGAAGCCGACTAAGCGCAAAACGTCGTTTCACAAACTTTTGACGATTAGAAAATCAAAACTGAGGGTTTTAATCTATTTTCCATTTAGCTACGGCAAAGTTAAAGAAAAACATCAAAGTTATTGGTAGCGAAGAATTCCGATAGTTTTACACATTCGACTTTTTGTCAAAGACCGAGTGATTCATTGAACCAGTTTCTATCCCCTTCCATATACGCTATAAATCAACGACAATCATCTTCATATACGTTGCTTCGGCTGCTGCACCATGCATCGTCGTATTGACATTCAATTTGCTTTATTTACCTTACTTTACTTATTGCTTATCCAACGTCCTAATAAAATTAGGACGTTGAATAAGTTCTCGCCGTTTTTCAACAGATGGCGTTACCAGGTTCTGTTTTTTATTCCGATTTCTGCCGCTCGGTGCGTGACGGCAAGGGGAAGTAGTGGTGCGTCGAAGAGAGAAATAGCTCTTCTGTCCTTTTCCCTCCTAAACGCAACGCATGCGCCGTTTGCTCTAACTTAATTTACCATACTGGTCGTGTTCGTTGGGTCTCATCATATTGATACGAACAAGTGCGCATGCGCATAATGATGTGCTACGCGCAACTGTGCAATAAAACGAGTCATGCGCAAAACAAATGACTCGTTTCATTGCGCAGTTGCGCGTTGCGCATCATTATGCGCATGCGCACTTGTTCGTATCAAAATGATGAGACCCAACGAACACGACCACTGTCGTGTAAACTGCATAATATACGAAACCACTAAAAAAAATGTGTTGAATAAAAAAAAGATGACTTCTTTCATCGAAAAAAAACTGAAAACTTTTTGAATACATTAATTCATACCAGCACATATTAAGACCATTTACATCCTTTTTTCTCCAATGCCTCACAATACATGGTTCTTCGAAATGTTTTTCGCACACGTACTGAGACTCTTTCAGTCCCGGAATAGCATCGAGCCATTTTTTGTATCGTTCGACGTTTCTGGGCACGCGAAACACGGAGCATTTCTGCTTACAATTTTTGTACCCCGTTTTGCAATTGCGAACCGCGCAACCCTTAGCCATTTCGCATTTTTTTCGCAAACACTACCAAAAAAAATTCGCATTTATGCGTAAAAACACGATGAAAAATGTATCACAGTAAATCGCGTAGAACTTTCTGGTATATGGTCGCAAATAAAGGTTATTTCGACAATCGCGTCACAAAAACATACGTAAACACCTTCGGCCCATTCGCCGGTAAGAGGTAAGGGGGAAACTACTTCCCCTTGCTAGTAGCGGCGCGTAGTGGCGCCTAGTGAATCGAAAAGTGAAGCCGATAAGCGTGCCTACCCCCCCACGAAAATTTAGCTTCGTTGCAAGACCTGTATATAAGACCGTGGCCGCTTATTTGACTATGTTATTGTGTAAGGAAAAATTGGAAAAACCCCCGCGTTTTCTTTGGACTCTTAACTATACGATTTTCATCAAAGTTCGGAGATATGTAGGCTGTTTAAACTAGAATATTCGAAAATTCATATCTTCCGTTGTTTTTTGGTATAAATACAAATTTCCAACGCGAGCTATTTTTTTTTAAATGAGAGATTTCGACCGTAAAAACAAGATATTTATTTTGCAAATTGAAAACGCTAAATGTCCGGCATGTATACTCTATATAGATAAGGGAACGATTGGAACAATCAATACGTTTACAGAATGATGTTATTTATGTTGGTTTATTGTTTGGTAGCAAACATTTGTAGTTTTACAATAATTATATGTATTCTATGCATATCCATTATATCCATTTGACCTCGCCCTATCCAACACTCGAATACTAAAAAATTGTTCTTTTTTTCCTTAAGGGGTCTTCTCACTTTAGACGCTAAAAAGGCTATTTTCATTAATTTTTTGATAGGTTTATATTGTAGATATTGATACAGAAGTTGTTACACTTAATAATTACGCTTTCGAAATAGATTAAAAAAATTTATTTATTTATTTAGGTCACTATTTTTAGACAAAAATGGTAGTTAAAAAAATGTCCTAAAAAATGGTAGGTTTGCACACATGATCAAATGTGGGAGATGGATCATCCGAAACAAAAACATCAAACTGTTTTAGATTCAGTATGTTAATGGCTATACCGCATATCATACGATTTTTGATATATGCAAAAATAACAAAATGGCGGACATTTTTTCAAAAAACAAAAAAAACGTTTTTACCACCGTTTTTGGAAAAAAAGTAAATATCAAAATTTTAAAAAATCCTTGAAATGCGCTATAGCTATAGTTGTAAAGGATATGTGGTTAAAATTTCACAAGGATCGGTTCAGTAGTTTCGACGATTTTATCAACAAAAAACGGTGTTTCGAGAAAAACGCGTTTAAAGTTTGTTTGGGTTACATAAATACATAATTTTTAAAAAATGTATTTCGAAAGTGTATTTATTAAGCGTAACAACTTTTATATCAATATCTAAAATATAAACCTATCAAAAAAAATCATGAAAATAGCCTTTTTAGGGTCTAAAGTGAGAAGACCCCTTAAAGGTACATCCGATGAACAAAAAACATATCTGTAAAAGGTTCAATTTTCTTAAGGCAAAATGGATATAATGCATATTGAATTTTGTTTTTTTGTCCATGGGATGTATTTTTAATGACAAAAAAAAAAATTCAGAAACCGAGTATCGACCTACCTAAACCATGTACATGGGTCGTTTGTGTTCGCTGTGAACTTGCTCGTTCGGCTGTGTGTCAACAAACTTAGGGAAAATGGTGGGCTTTGGTTGTTATACTCTCCCTGCCCCAACTTTTTTACGTCAAGGTTCCAGGTCTGTACCTGCGAAGGTCTAGTAATGGTCGCCCTTGAAAGATTTGGCCCAGACACCAACGACCCATGTACATGGTTCTAGCAAGCTTGAAATACAGTGTATGTAATTTCACCGAAGTGTAAACAACTTTTTTTTTCATAGTCATGTCAAATTTCAAACATGTCAAATTGCGTGCCGAAAAAATAGTATTGGCGGGAAATTTTAATGCACTACTTTATTTTTGAACATCTGCAGCTGATGCACACAGTATTCTTGTTGAGACTTACGGTGACCATGCTCTGTCGGTAACAGCGGGCAGCTATTGGTTTAGCCGCTTCAAAAATGATGATTTTGATGTGTCGAATTCGAGGCATTACTTCATGAAGACGCTAGCTGAACTTGCAGAATCATTAGGAGTTGATCACACAATAGTTTCGAAACCTTTGATAGCATTTGGAATGATTTTTAAAAATAAAGCATCGATTTACACGAAAAAAAATAAACGAGAACTTATTCAACATCCCAACACATTAGTCGCGAAATTAAAAACAAGCCAATGCCCACACGTCGCATCACAGTCTGCAAAAAGACTCAGACACAAAAAACGGACACGTGTGCAGCGTACGTCGGGCGGGTTCATACAATGTAGAACCTCGAACATTATGTGTCTGGGATCGTCGTGAAGGAGCAATCCAACATCTCCCGCATTGAATAACAATATACGAATGCGCGAGTACAAAGAAGAGAATTTCCTGCATTGATCAAGGTGATCTATCCAGGGATACTCAGAGAAGACGCTCTTTGTACACGTGAGCGATACGAGGGAGTTTCATTTTTTTATGTTCTTATGTTCATTAAAAAATCAACGATTACTGGAGTATATAATCCTATAGGCGCGAAAATTTCTTCAGTTGGAGCTGGACCGTTGTCCTGGCCGCACATCTCATATCTTTCATCATTCTTGTGACTACGAAAACGTTTTTTAACCAATTAAATACATTTTTCAATTTCCACCTTAATTTTAATAAAAAGTCGTTAAAATTTTTTTTTTTTCCAAAAACACTATCAATATTTCGAAATGTATAAACAACATGTTAAATATTTTTTTAATCCCTCACATTCAGCGTGCAAAATATGTATAAAAAAATAATTTCGAAAAGTATTTTTCGAATATGAACATTTTTTTCGGTCTTTTTCGAATGTGAAAAAATTATTTCGAAATGTATCAATCAACCAAATAGGAGTTTTATTTGCACGACTTTCAAAAGTTTTTTCCAAAACCAATTTCGAAAAGTATTTTTCGAGTACAAAAAATAATTTCGATTTAAGACCTTAGGCCACTCTAGAGGCCGAAAAAACAGGCTTTTTGGGGATTTTTTTTTCAGAGAAAGTACAAAATACATCGAGATTACAAAAGAGGGTGTTAATCATACATATCAGTGACTGTATACAGTAATTTTTTTGAAGCGATTAATTTCAAAATGGCGGCTGTGCAGCGTTTATCTCAAACCTGCATTTTTTAAGTTGGCCGGAAACATAACTCAGACAATCTTCAACCGATTAACTTGAAATGTTGAATATATCTCGAAAAATACATTGTCTATGGAAGTACGTAGGATTTTTTTTATATTGCATAGTTCATTTGTTAATAACAATTATCTGACGATTTTTTAGGCGAATTTTTAGAAAGTGAACAATTATCGTGAGATAATTGTTAATGTCAAATAAACTATGCAATATAAAAAACAATTCTACGTACTTCCATAGACAATGTATTTTTCAAGATATATTCAACATTTCAAGTTAATCGGTTGAAAATTGTCTGAGTTATGTTTCCGGCCAACTTGAAAAATGCCGTTTTGAGATAAACGCTGCACAGCCGTCATTTTGAAATTAATCGCTTTAAAAAAATTATTGTATACAGTCACTGATACGTATGATAAACACCTTTTTTGTAATCTCGATTTATTTTGTAGTTGTTCTGAAAAAAAAATCCCCAAAAAGCCTATTTTTTCGGGCTCTAGAGTGGCGTAAGGCCTTAAGCAATATATTTTCGAACATCCAATTTCAATATCAATGAATAGATTTTCTTTGTCGAATTCGTTTTTCAGCTCGATCCAATGCCAAAAAATGTGTCATAAAAAATAATCGCCAGAGCTCCCTGGCCGAGCTGTCCGAGCTAACCGCGTTTTTTTTTCTTCGTTCGCTACTAATCACCGAAAAGAAAGCCTAATACCTAACAATAGTGAATTATCAGTACAGTGGGCAAAAAAAGTCTCGTGGTCACCGCTGATAAGCTTGTCTTTTCTCCAAACGCATTATTCATCCTGAAACTTGCATACGAGTGCATGTGCATTTTCGCAATGACACTCTGCACAATGGTACGTCGTGAGGGAGCCCCAAGGTGTTGATAAGACAATGCGACGAGCTTTTCCTCGACCGTCCACTCGCAACCTTCGCAAAACAAATGCTTTTTTCAAACAATTTCATACGGAATCAGCGGGAAAAAAGTGTGTCAAGTGTCAACGGTACCAAGTTCGATGGGACAGACCTACGAGGAATTATCGAAGTAGAAACTTGCCTCGTATCTGAGTAAAGCGTTTATTCGAAAATTATAAGTGACCGCGGTTGAAAATTTCAAAGTGTCGTAGGTAAGATCTATATACATATTTATGAAGATTTACGAAAATTGCTTCGATACACAGAGTTCGTGTCAGGGCTAGACGGCGTTTCTGAAAGCATTCTTCACCGGGAGGCAATCTCTAACAAATGCCAATCAATTCAACCTTCGGATATATTCTTCGAGTCGAAGAATCGAGATTCCGCCGATACGAGTGCGTGTCTTCGCTGCGTTAAAAATTCAACGACGAGCACTGAAAAACTATCGCAGCGATGGACAAAAGTGAAGAAAAAAGTCATTGACGTTGCTTCTATATACAGGGTGGACCATTTAACGTGACCACCCAAAATATCTCCGTTGCCTTTGGCGTGACGAAAACAAACCCAAACAAACCCATCATATTTTAGTGAAAAATCATTTCAAGGTCATGATATTAAAGCTACAACGTCTTAATGAAAAAACAACATGTTCCCAGTTGAAAAACCACTGATGACCTTGAGAACGCAAAAACTGTGACCTTGACAAAAATAAATTTTTCACCACTGTGTCAGCCCTTCGGAATCAATCAAATTACCTCCTCACATTTTTTTTCGTCACTTTGAAGGCAACGGAGATATTTGGGGTGGTAAGGTTAAATGGTCCACCCTGTATACAATGGGTAAAAAAATATTTGTACACGACGTCTTTTTTAAATTATCCTTCCGATAAAAATAAAATGCTTTATCAAGTTTCTGTGTTCGGTAGCTTATCCTAAATATACATGGTGTTTACATCATCTTGGGAAAAGACGAACAACGAAATTAAACCAAATTAACAACAGTTTCGTGTGAGATGTACGAATACTTGTTTTACCCGGTGTAGGTATATATCCGAGAATAATCGAGTAAAAATCAAAGAAAAATAAAAGTGTTCAATACGACGAACATAAAAAAAGTCACAAGTCGTAGACGGTGAATCTTTTTTTGTGTAGACATATACAAATAAGTCTCCGCCGTTTACAATATGACGTTTTACATCTGACAATTTCAACCATACCCTCCTGGTGGGGCCATCTTTTGTCAAACGGCGGAGACTTATTTGTACTTTCAATATATTCAGTAGAAACATCCGAAACAAGCACACAGCCACAGACACATATATGCAGATAATAATCATAATAATAATTATTATAAATAACCAATGATAACAAGAAATTATAATAAATAATAGTAATAATTTTCAATATTGTGGATCCCGATCCGATAATACTAATTATGGGTGTAGTTGCGTACCGCCCATAACGCCGATTAATTCGGTATTTCGTGTATCCATGTATTTTGACCCGCTGATCACGAATATGATAGCGGAAATACTTGCAAATTTGATTTTCAAGGTCAAAACCCACAAAAACTGACTTTTAAAAAGTCTTTCTGTTTTATTTTAATAAATGTTGATCTTAGAGAAAAATGTTTCCTACAGAAGTTGTAGCCTATAAAAAGATTGATATTTTATGTTGTATACAGTTTTTGTGTAAAACTATTCTGTTTCAAGAAAAATAGGATAATGCTCCAATAAGTACATTTTGCTAAACACCATTAGTATCCATATTTTTTCTACTTACGCACTTTACCGCGGGAAGTTTTAAGGGACCAGTCCACTTTGGAGCCATGAAAAAAGGCTATTTTCGCGATTTTTTTTTATCATTTTATAAAAGATATGAATATAAAAGTTGGGCTTGATAAATAAAGTCTTGAAATACATTTTTTTAAATCAATTCATTTTTTATCATTTTTAAGTACAAGAACTATAGTTTAACGTAACGCCGCAAAAATAGGTGGGCTAGGTAGCTCCATCACAACTCGGCAACGGCTTGTCTGAAACCAAAAAAATCAAATCCCATTAGATTCAGTATGACACCAGCTACAAAATGACCCTCGGATATAAAGTTTTATAAAAAAATAAAAAAGTGGCAGATGAAAAACAAAAAAGTAAACAAAACGCGTTTTTTCCGCAGTTTTTTGCAAAAAAGATTAAAAATCAAAATTTTAAAACCATCGAGGGTCATCTTGTTGCGAATCATGTTTACAATATGTGGTTCAAATTTCAAGAGAATCGGTTTATTAATTTTAGAGATACGATGGAGCTAGATTTTGAAAACGTTGTTTCGAAAGAAATGCATTTGAAGTTTATACTATGAAAAACTTTTACCTAAACTCAATCGGCAATTCCTGCACCGTACAAAATTATTTCTGATTGCGCATCATCGTCGATTTCTTCAAGTCTTGCTTGCTTTCGATTTTTTGAAATTTTCAAAGTGGACTGGCCCCTTAAAGTGCATGTTTATTTTTTGGCTTTTTTTGTATTTTATTTAATTTTTTTGCTTCTTTCGTTTTGGTTTATTTGGGTTTAAAGACTAAACGACACTTTAAAGACTAAACTCCATCCATCCCGCGGTAAAGTGCGTAAGTAGATAATGTCGAAACTAATGGAGTTTAGCAAAATGTACTTATTGGAGCATTATTCCATTATTCTCGAAACAGAATTATTTTAGACAAAACCTGTATAGAACATAAAAGATCGATCTTTTGATAGGCTACAACGTTTGTAGGAAACATGTTTCTCTAAGATCAACATTTATCAAAATAAAATACAAAAACTTTTAAAGAATCAGTTTTTGTGAGTTTTGACCTTGGAAATTCAATTTGCGGGTATTTTCACTACCATATTCGTCATCAGCGAGTCAAAATACATGGGTACATGAAATTCTGAATTAATCGGTGATATGGGCTTTTCTGAACTTTATCCACAAATTTTTTTTATTATACAGCCTCTTTCGGTATAAATTATAGTAAATAATAAGTATTATTCATTATCATAAATGTGATGGGGCGGGGGGTTGTGTAACCAGCCTTAAAGGGTTTATACCCTGGAAGTAAAGACGGACAATTTATTATTATTCTTTATTATTTACTTATAATAAATATTATTAAAATAATAATGATTATTGCTATTAACCTAAACAAATTAACATAACTAATAATTATTACTATTATTGTTATTATTATTATTATTGCAAATAATAAAAATGATTATTATTGTTAGTATTGTGATTCCGATCCGATAATAATAATAATAATAATAACAAATCGGAGACTAGTCTTGTAAAAATCGAGCACATATAATAGTGCATATGAAAACTAAAAACAAAAATGAGTATGAAACAAAAACTAAAGAACATGATTAACAAAAATCAATTCTGAGGTGTGTGTGTGTGTGTGTGTGTGTGTGTGTGTGTGTGTGTGTGTGTGTGTGTGTGTGTGTGTGTGCATGTGTGCGTGTGTGTGTGTGCGTGCGTGCGTGCGTGCGCGTGTGTGTGTGTGCGTGTGTGTGTGTGTGCGTGCGTGCGTGCGTGTGTGTGTGTGTGTGTGTGTGTGTGCGTGTGTGTGTGCGTGCGTGTGTGTGTGTGTGTGTGTGTGTGTGTGTGTGTGTGTGTGTGTGTGTGTGTGTGATAATACACACACTTACATCTGCCTACATTGTGATTTACCTACGCTCGTTAATTCCTTACCTTTCGGATAGTCGGTGGTTCGACTGGCGTCCTCTCGGAGAAAAATAAACATTAGTGTGTTGTTAATAATAAACATTCAGTAAATTTACAGTTAAACGATCGAGAGTTGACGAAAAAAAAATAAGCGTCACGTGTCGTTTCGATCTAACAATATTGTTTTGAACTAGTCCCGCTGTCGCAAACCAGTTCGAATGATCAGTCTTTTGGCCATGAAAATTTTGATCGAGAATCGACGCGCGTTGCAGGGCGAGATCGCGTCTCGTTGCGAATCCGCGAGTGGGGGAAAAATCGGTTCGCGCGAGAAGCCGAGGATACTTCTCTTATCGCGCACGGCGGAATAATTTGCTTCGGATTCGCAACGAGGGCAGATACTTCGTTGTCTTCTTCGCTCGAATCGCGCGTGCCCGGCGAATTTGTAAACGCAGAGACTCTCGCCACCTCGAATGAACTTTTCGAAGCGGATTTGGTGTTGTTTTTTTATCTTGGTTGCACGATAAGTTTGAAAAATCCTTGAGTTTAGCTATTTTGGATAAATTGAAGATCAGTTGGCGCGTCTTTGGATTGGAACGCTGAAAGGACATTCAGCTCTTGCTATGGTGTTTGACGTTTTTTATATCGTGTGCGGGATTCTACTTGTGCCGGTGAACGTCGTCAGGTCTGATGTGCTCAGAGAACTCTTGTTTCCGCGCTTCCCTACGCTGACGAGGGTCAGGTACATCAGCGAGGGAAGCGGTCGATCAATCGATGGAGGAGATGCCGTTTTGGACACGGTGAGTTTAAAAAGCAGACTTTTCGAGGGAAGGGTTTAATTTTATTAAGTCGTTTTTCAAAATGTTTTTTTTTCTCCTTTTGTCGTCGTTTCAAGAGGTTAAAAAAAATCTGTCGTTTTTTGTATCGTGTTCAAGATGTTTTATTTGTTTATTTTTCTTTAACGACGCGTACAGTGAGAGTTCCACTTTAATGTTCAAGTATAATTGCGGTGCATAAATGGAGTAGATTTGTTTTTCTCAAAGACGGAACTCTGAAGGTGAACTTTATTTTGACGTATGTACGCCGCCAAGTAGAGGGTTTCTCAAAATGACCTGACATTACAATTTATTAATAAAACGTAGGGTAGCGTGGTCCGCAACCGACCGCCTAATCAGCAAAGGCAATAAAAGTACAACAAATTAATTTTTTTGTTCAAGCCAAATTTTGATTCTTTAGAGGGAACGTTGTTCTAAGTTTTGAGCTGCTTGACAAGATTTCCGGGTACCGTTTGTTTGAGATACCGAGGTCGTAATGAAGGTCTGCACATTGGCTGTTATGGAAAATCATGGTCCGAAACCGACCTCCCCATGGTCCGAACCCGACCCCCTATTTTTTTTTACAGCGAATCAAGGGAAAAGGCTAAATTTTGCATTTATTTGGCAAGTTGTTAGCAAAACAATACGATTTAGGAATAATTTTCAAATTTATTTTAGAACATTTCAAGGCCTTTTATTAGGAAATACAATTGAATGAATTCATTGATTACAATTTTACTCGCTTAATGCAAAAACTTCAATTTCAATTGCTGTCTGAGTTGTCTTCTGCTTCACAATAACTGCGAATAGCCGACGGACGAGTCGTAATGCCATGGCAGCAAGTGCTCGCCGCAGAATTGCCGGATCTCATGTTGGCCTCAGACGTTTGAACGATCGCCCCATTTCTAAAACAACCATGTGTAATTACCGTCAAAAGTCATTAAATCACAGTTCAACTATCAAAAACACGCTTGAAAATCTTTAGTGCGCAAGAACGTAGGGGTCGGTTTCGGACCACCCATTGGCGCTCGGTTTAGGACCACCGAGACTTTTTTCAAACAATGACTCGCCGTTTACTTCCAACGATGCAAGTGATCTAAATTTATTACTGCGTGTTCAAGTCTACGCGATAAGCAACCTACCTTCAGATTTTTCAAGAAAAGATAAAACACTTCAAACTGCAGTCCCGTGCAGCTCAGAAATTAACTTTCGCGTTGTCAAAGCACAACGCGACGCAAAACCATAGAACGAAACGAGAGAAAAAGATGGCTCTCTACCTCCGAATTGTCGGTGTTGGGAGAGCTTTCAAATGTCACCACCGACAGTTTCGGTTGCAGCACAAGTACTGAGAAACGTGGAGAGGTCGGTATGGGACCACTGGTTTGAATATAAGATACAAACATGGAGGTTTTGGGTGTAACACAATATCCGATAGATGGCATAAACGGCATGGACTTGGAAGACATATTCTTTCAACAAGATGGCGCAACCTGCCACACTGCGGGCGAAACAGTGCAGTTATTGCAGACGAAGTTTCATGGTCGTGTTATCTCTTTTGGCCACCAAGATCGTGCGATTTGACGCCATTGGACTTCTGTCTTTGGGGTTTTCTGAAAGAAAAAGTGTATGGCAATGATCCACAGACTATTCCGGAGCTCAATAAAGCAACTGGACACACCATTAATGAAATTAGTCCGCAATTATGCCAAAATATTATTGAAAATTTCGTCAAAAGAGTGAACGCTTGCGAACAGGAGCGAGGCCGCTATTTATCGGATATTGTGTTCCAAACATAACCCCCATTTTTGTAAAGGAGGGTTAATATGATTAACCCTTCCTTGGCACACTGGGGCATTTTAACCCGGACGGGTTTGAAATAAAATACTCACTCTCCCACAATTGAAAGTTTTCAATAATTGCTTACAAAAATTCAGTTTCCGAATTTTCATTATACAGATATATTAAGAAATATTTAAAGTGTATCTCCGATTTTTTTCAATAAAAACCGACCGAAGGGTTGTTTACCCGATCAGTGTAGAAGGGGGGGGGGGGGTCAATATGACCCGGAACTACACGTTTATTAAAAAAAGTGCTACACTTATCGGGTTAAGGGCAGGTGGATGAAGAAGGCAATGTGATAAAGTCGTGGCCAAATATGAGTGTGTCAACGAAGGGTTAAAATGAAAATATTCGTACTTTTGAAACGAATCATACGTTTTATTAATAAATAAAAATGTCAGGTCATTTAGAGACACCCTGTATATGGACATTCGCCGGTGCAACGAGCACCCCCGATACCGACCTTTTTCGAACGCCGATACGTCCAGTCAAAGTTCAATTTTGAAGATTCAGTAAGTTCTGACAACATCGTTTATGCGAATATATAATAAAGAAGTATCGAAATCTAAAAGACCCAGCACACCTTTCTGTAAATCGTGAATTTCGGTGGAATTTTAACGGCGATGGCTGCCGTCGACAGGTCTAGAGATATCAACTGCGGTGAAGTTCAGGTTGTTACGGGATTATGCCAACGTGTTACCACTGAGCTGAATTTTTTTTCTTGACCTTTATAACCTCTTTGCTGATCATCCTGTTTGAATACGATTCACAGTACGGTTTTTTAGAAAAAGAATCGGCAACTCGACGTATTTCGTGGGCTAATTACATAACGCTTATGGAAAACTCCCGATCATTTTTCAGTACATTATTAATATCTGCTAAGTAAATGTTACCACGGAGCTGAAAAAATAGGTCTGGTTCGACTAATTATCGGACTAACCCTTGATACCGTGAAAATGAGGATTTACCGTTATAAAATTATTAATGTATTTGATAGTGAATTTGTTCGAAAATCAAACACGCAAAATATTAGACTGTGCAATCATGGCAACGTCGTAGACGACACAAATGCTATCTTATCGGTATTCGCTAATTATACCCGGGAACCTCAAACTACTCGGTCAGGATAATTAACAACGAATATTATTGGTACTTATTTTCTTAATTAGTAATAATTACTTAATATTAATTTGATAACTATGCTCAGAAATCATACATTTCTAGACATTTCTAGGCAGACAAAATAACGCGGATTTTTTTTCATACATAATTTTTTTTAGAATATCGGAAAATTATTAGTTTTTGATTTCTTCGAAATTATAGACAGCTTTAGTACACACTTTTTCTTTCCAGCGGATTTTTTTGTACTCGGACCGATATTCATTTTTGCCAGCTCCTTAGGCCGATATTGAGGTTACGAACGGGGCGCATATGTCTCTAACTTCGCGACACTTCTGCCAACCTGGGCATTATAATGTACCACAATTTACGACGTTGCCATTCGTTTCGCGTTAATTGAGCGAGAAAAAGTTATAGAAAATAATTATACAAAGTAATGAAAACACTTAATGGAATCACCGAATGTTCAAAAAGGCATATTTTTACAAATAGCTGTAGAAAAATACATCGAAAACGCACGTTTAATATGACGATTATTTGAATAGTTGGTACCAGTCAATCGGCTCCGTGCATAAGCATAGGGCGCTCCCCTCGTAATTCACCCCCGACGACTAAACCCCATAACAACCTTAAGGAGACTTTGTAGTTGAACTTTTAGTGCACATTTGCGTGACTAAAAAAGTCGGTATTCTTCAACATTCCACCCTTGACAATTAATTGCATTTAATTTAGGCGGTCCTCTAGTTTCTCGGCTGTTTTTTCACGGCTTTTACAATAATTTTTTACGGGCAAAGCATCGAAATAATCAATCTCATTGTTTTTGCATAATCTTTATTAACATTTAAATAGGCTTTACAAATTTTTTGAAGTCAAAATATATAATAGAATAAAAATTATAGTGGCCGACAGGAAGACATCAAGTAAAAGAGGTGCTTGACGGTGACCAAGATTGCGGCTGTTCTGCTTATCTGAAATCAAAAAATCAAACGGCATTTTAGTTTTCATATTTAAGACTAGCGATTGAGCCAGAGTGAATTCTAAATTACAAAAATTGACTTTTTTATACACTTTTGAAAATTACATTCTATTTTCTACTCATTTACAATCATGATAATCCTAGTTCAATCGCTGGCTGGCAAAAGATGCCGCATAAATTTGAACAAGATCGGTGCAGTAGTTTCTGAAATATCGTGGTCACCGTTTCGAAAAATGGTGTTTCGAGAAAAACTCGTTTGAAAGTATACCTGCTCCGTTCCAGGGCCGTAACTTGTGAACCACTTCGAATATCGAAAAATCCTTTGGCACACATTTTCTACACATGTTGTAGATGTGATTTATGAAGAAAAAAAATCGATTTTTTCGACCCGAGAAACTAGAGGACCGCCTTAACTGACAAGCGTGGAACGTGACATCGACGATAGCGATTTTATTTCTTTAATATAGTTTAATGTTATTTTTAAATGTAGTTTTATATATATTTAAATACAATTATATTTATTTTAATATTTTTAAATATATTTAAATATGATTTTTAAATATACTTAAAAAATAATTTTATTTATTTATTTATTCCGCGACTCAAGACAGAAGGTACTTTGCTTATGCCTTTCGTCCACAATCTGCCGAATTGAATTTCATCTCTGAGGAAACGAGTGCGGAAATTTCATACGGCAATAGGATTTTTCGAGCAAGGAAAATCTCAATAATAATAAAAATTCTCCAATAAGTTGAAGAATTTTTATCATTTTTACAAACCCATGAGAAACGCTACGTTTGAGCTTGAACGTAGCCTAATTCTATAAATGGCTTATTACTCATAATTTTGGACATTTCACCTTTTCGTGTACTTTCCATATGGAGGTGGGTCTCATCGAGAAACACGGTTACCCAGCCGAGGAGCACAAGGTCACGACCGAGGATGGTTACAACATAATATTTTTTAGAATACCCGGAAGACCGCATACATTTGCGAAGGAAGGAAAACCAGTCGTCTTCCTGCAACACGGAATATTCGCATCTTCGGACTCTTGGGTCCTCTTGGGACCCAACAAAGATTTCGGTAATGTCAAACACAAGTGGCGCCTCTTCAAAACTAGAATTCGTCCCATACTTCCTAGAGTGGGATGTTTTTTTCAAACATGCGTATTGTTGTGAAAAATCACTTGAAAAACGAAAGACGTGTTTTGAAAAATAAAATGGTTCGCTTATTTTATTTTTTTGCTATTGCCACCGCTCTCCTCGTGCATTTCTGGAATTTGCAAAAAAATGGTACTAATGGCGGTCTTTGAAGTGGTTTCCAAAAATCAATTTAAAAAAATGTCAAGCCTCATTATTTTAAAAAGCTTGGAATCGTTCTCGGTGACGTCCAAAACTCCAATTGTCCTCGTGTTTCCTTTTTTTCGCTAATAATGAAATAATAAAATGTATAAATATCAAATAATAATAGCTAAATAATTACAAAAAATAAAAAAAATTAAAATGCGCATGGAGTTTGGAAACACTCTCGCTAACTTGAAAAACGAAAGACGATTTTAAGGCACCACACCACGGTTCGTGCGCGGTACGAGGGTGTATTTTTCGTAATTATTTTCAAACAAACGATGGAATTTTTTTTTATTAATACTCATAGTTAATATATACATATAGAAGACTGTATATAAATTTTCGTACTCGAATCTAAAGTATAGTTTGCGGTGTACGCCGCTTCCAAGAGGACACTCCGACGAAATTGCTGCTCGGCGGTTGACAGTGATTAAGGGGGGATTGTCTTTTTTTTTCGAAAAATTTACCGCTTTTTGGGAATTTTTTTGTGAAGAAAGTATACAACGGAAAACTTGTGAAACTTGGCATATAGTTTTATTGATCTGTTTACTACATACAAAAAAAATTTTAAACAATTTCATCGAAAAATCCGCCTCCCACCCCCCTCGACGCGCGATGGTCCTTTTTTGATGGTGTGCACGATTACAGCCTTCACGTTCATTCCTGCAACAAAAACCCAAAAAGCATTTTACTTTAGACACATATAGCTATCGTTCGGTGAAGGGAAAAAAAAATTGACGATTTGGTGACGTTTTGAACTTGAAGTATCGATTTTTCGAAAAAAATTGATCGATTTTTTGTTATAAATAAAAAACTATTAAACGTATTGCTTTTTTGCTTCATCAAACGATAAAAGGATGTCAGCTGAGCATTCTGTCCAAATTTGAAGGCAATCGGTTGAATAGTTTTTGAGAAATCGTGCACACCATCAAAAAAGGACCATCGCGCGTCGAGGGGGGTGGGAGGCGGATTTTTTCATGAAATTGTTTAAAATTTTTTTTGTATGTAGTAAACAGATCAATAAAACTATATGCCAAGTTTCACAAGTTTTCCGTTGTATACTTTCTTCACAAAAAAATTCCCAAAAAGCGGTAAATTTTGCGAAAAAAAAAGACAATCCCCCCTTAAGCCATACGGTTCATTTGAAAAATAAAATAAAAATATATTTAGAAACTAGACATACAGGTTCACAGCATCACGTAGGGGAATTGTGATATTTGAAAAAACCGGCGGACCAGCCAATTTTATTTCCGATTTTCATGGGAAATTTGCATTGATCATAAAAAAAAGAAGAGGGCCCTTTATAAAAAAAAATCCCTACGTGGTGCCATAGAGACTGGATTTGGGAACAGTTTAAGACTTGGCGCAAATCGGATGAATAGTTTTTTTAATATGTTGTCAACCAGGTTGAAAAACGTAGTTTCGAGAAAAACGCGTTCACAGCAGCACATCTGCCGCTCGGCGCGGTCGTGCGCTTCGAACGGTTTCACATAAACTGCTGTATGTCCGCCAATTTTACAATTATTGTATGTTTGAATATTACGAACGAGTTAGTACCGAATTTTGGGAAATTTTCCAAAAATCATCCTTACCATGATAACTCGAAATCCTTAGACTTTGGACTAAGGTAACCTAGGTATGTTCCTAACGAGGTGACCTATCACCCCCTTAAGGCTTTGCATCGATCTTTCTAACACCCTTTATATAACAAAGAAAATATGGCCACCTGACAGCTTGAATACCCCTATGTGCGTCGGCGGGATTAAGCTGACAAAAACCAACGTTGATTATTCTTTCGTCAGCATTCATACGCAGACTATGAACCAAAGAAAGTAAAAGACGTTGAAAATCAGTTAAATGGTAGGCTTTGAAATAAAAAGATTGAATTTTCCGAAAGCAAAGGCTACACTTTGCAATAAAAGAATACTTTTCTTTCATTTTCAAAAACGTTTAGTCATGTTTCAGACAATAAGGTTAGAAATTGGTCGATTAGTTTTTCAGCTATACGTCACGCCAGTTTCGAGAATGCAGTTTAGAAAACCGTGCCATACTTCCGCCACTTTCAAAGATGAAGAAAAAAAATACCATGTAACGGCCAAAAGTACACTGAGAAAAAAATCATTGATCCAATATCATTGGCGTTATTAAATGAAATTTCGTTGATTCAATTGTAAAATTGTTGGTGTAAATAATCGGATTTATTAGTCCAAACAAAACGCTATTGGCTTCAAGAACATGATAAAATTGAGTTTTTTTTCATTCAAAAGATATATTGTTAGCCGAGAACGATATATTACTGAAACTATCTAAAAAAATTATCGCGAACAAATTATATAGTTTTGAATGCAATTTCTGCAACGAACGAAAAAAGCGTTTTAATTCATGACATGAATATCGTTGATTCGAGTACACAAGAAAAATTGAATTTCGTTCGTTTGATTCAAATAAAATTTCGATTGAGTAAATATGTTATTTTATTGTTTTCACCATATCCGATACTGATTTTTAAGTACATTATTCGTTAAAATATTAATATTTTATTTTTATTGAAAAATATTAAGCGAATGTCTCAATTGGTTAGAAAATTATGCGAAAGTAAAATTTGTTCCTTGCACATTTGGTTAAAAAAATTCAAACAAATCATGGCCGAGCGCCACCGAAATTATAGGCGTGAGGAATCCCGTAGTTCTCGGAGTAACCGCTAGAAGCCGCACGCGCGCTCGTTTCTCGTAGGCGTAGCGCGAATCGAAAATCTGCTCAAACGCTGGATAAACTCTGAAGAGTATCGCTTCTTGGCCTGTGGCTAAGATCAAAGTGTAGTATCTGTTCTAATCAGTTGAATATCTGATATTCTCTCTATGGATATTCCATTGGATATCTGATATTCTCTCCACTATTACCGTGGATGATCATTCTAATGCTCACTTTTTATTCAAGATTCAAAACAAAATGTAAAACTCACGTCCCATGGCATATTCGTTTCGATGTAGTGAAGAAATAATTAAATCTATCGATTATATTTTTGTACGAAATAAAAAATGTTTGTGGCAACCGCTTAATTATTTCATCCAATACATCTACGGATTGTATATAGGATGATTTCAATAGAATGTAATTTTATTTGAAGGATAATGTAGATATTCAGAGAACAGAAGAGCTTTTCAAATAAAAGAATATGTTATTTTAATCAATCACATTTTTCAATATTTTATTGTATTGTAACAATCTCGTATATCGGTAGCACTTCGCAGCAGCACATTTATTTTCATCAACCAATATATTTTTTTTGATTCAATTGGCTTTTTTCTCAGTGTAGTCATAAAATATACCTTAACTCTCGAAAAAGGTGAAGAAATCTTTCCTTTAAGAAAAAAACATAAATATCAGCAAATTTTTACCACGCCTAAAGGTATCTCCCCCCTTAAAAACAGTTTCTCTTAAAACTGGTCTCACTTCGTTATTATTACAAGATGACCTGGTTCACGCAAAATGAATCTCGAAATCCATAGGCCTCATTGCCAAAAGTATAGCAATGGAGACTACTATTTGTTCCTTTTGGATTGCACGATAACTCATTCGGGTGTCGATTACGAATAAAAAGTGACCTACCTCCACACTAAGTGCCCCTCATGTATACTTCTATGCACCCACGCCTCCAACCTTGGAACGTTGCCTTGTGAGCTAATCGAAAAGTTTGCACTTTCACAAAATCTCGCCAACAATTGCAACAAAAATTAAACTAAATGTCCGGGCGGCGGGGCAACCTCGATGTTCTCCGACGATAAATTGCGTGCATGCGGACCTTGGTGCAATCCGCCAATTGCCCACAGTTCGATATCAATGACCTTGCGCTCTTAACCTTGGGGGAGCGAGGGAAAAAATCAGGTATGTAGATGAGTTATGCTCTCTTGATGCATGAAATCGTTCGTTCGATTGGCAATAAAATAACATTGAATTGCTATAATCGCGAAAATGAGCTTTGATTAAGGGAGACTCTGTCCTTGGAGTGCCATATTTTAGGTGTTTACATTTTATTTTTTTCAAAGGAAACGAGTAAAGCTTTTTGAGTGCGGTTTTTTTCTTGCTTTTATTCATGATATACAGAACTTAAAAAAAAAAAAAATTTGAAAAAAAAAACCAAAATGGCGGCGGTTGCAGCTCCGCGAAAACAGGTCCTCAAATCGCGGGAGGTAAACGGCTGACATCACTGCCCCCTCTTTGTTGATCTGAAACACAAATTCAAAGCATATAATCAATCTGTGACCCTTTGGTCATGGAATGACGGATGGATTTTTCGTTTAGTACAAATTTCGGAAAATGGCGGCAATTTAAAAAAAAATCGAATTTCCGCGTTTTTTTTCGCATAAAAAGATAAATAATAAATGCAAAAATGTATCTATCGAAAAAACGATCCGTCATTCCGTGAAGATATATTTTCTGAGTATGCTCTCTAAATTTCAGGTCAATAACTTTAATTACAGCGGTCAGGAGAATGTCAGCCATTTTTAAAAACGTGTTTTCGAGAAAAACGCGTTTAATGTTTTGTAATGTGTTTACACAAATGTGTTTATAATTACCGCTAATCGGCAATGCCTGGTCCATAGAGGCATCCCTCCTCTTCTTCTAACTGCTCATGTTGAGCCGCTAACATCTCCCGCTGTATTTCAAGGACAAAGTCTCCCTTAAGGGATCATCGCAGTGTAACGGGTCGAAAAGTAGCTGATTTTCGGGATTTTTTTCTCGATGCTTTACATACGCTAATCAGTCTGGCTTTTTTATGTCAAATCAAAGCACTCGTGAAGAACAGAAAATACATTTTTAAACGTTTGTTCTTATTCTTTTTACGCTTTTTTAACGAATGAAAATATCTTCGAAAGTATCGAATTGAATCTACTTTTCACAGTTTTTCGTCAAAAGAAAATGTGAAAGTAAAAGAAAGTTTCCATAGCAAAATAAAAAATGGCGTAAAGAATGTTGTGTCAACATTTGAGACGGATAGCTTGAAAACTCTTCCTTTAAGAGTCTACACCATTTTGAACAACGACATTCACGCCGCTGCTCGAATCACTTTCTCTAAGAAATCCTGTAGCGAACGGAATTATTCGAATTTCGCCCCAAAAATTAACCAGCATGTTTATAACTGTCTCTACTATCGGAAAAATATGATGCAAAAAATCATTTTTTTGAAAAATTGACACTGGTGATCCCTTAAGCTGCAAATCGATTCTTTCAACTTCTACAACTCCTACTATGAAGGAAGTCAATTGAACTTGATATTCAAAAACCTCGCGAACGCCAGTCTGGGAGAGATTATTGTAAGATTCGAGCGAATGATGATCCCAAGGTAATCCGGTGCGAAGTATACATACGCGTCAGTAATATAAACATTGTAAGAGGGCTTAAGAAACGTACGTCCATACGTGTATGTATCGATATGTCATCAATAATAGCGACAATAATATCGATGCTTGGGTCCATGTATGTCGATAAATTCGTAAGGCGGTATAAAATTAAATTCTAATTAGAGATTGAAATTTGTTCGATTGTAAATAAAAACGCTCCTCCTCCAGCTTCCGGTTTATTTATATTTTAAAACTTGTTATTAGGGGTACTTTGTTACACTCACAAATATATATATATATATATATATATATATATATATATATATATCGGGCTGAACAAGCAAATAAATAATTCGTACAAAAAAATCTATGCATATTCTGATAATCGATTTATTAAGAAAAGATTTAAAATAATGAATAATTATGAAAATATTGAATTCATTATAATTCAATGTAATACATACTTTCTTTATTTAATTAAATTAATCAAATTTAATGTTATTACTTTTCGGTTCCGTTCGCACTCCCGTCCGCATGCTACGCGTGCTCAACCGGAAGTTCCAAATTTAATCTAGTCAATTTAATTTCATTAAATTTAACTTTTATGCAATTTCGTTAATTTAATTAACTTTTTAATTCAATATAATTTAATTAATTTAATTAATTGTAGTAAGTTAAATATCGCTGATTAAAATATCATTAAAACGATTAATAATTATTTTGAATCCTTATTGGGAAAGATATGAGTTCGTACGTACCTATTTTCGTACACTCGGCATTACTTCATACACAGATATTTTTGGAAATTCGATAACGTATCGTAAATAAAAATTGACACTTCATCATATACATCATCATATTTCCTTATAATAAAGCGAGGCATGAACTTTATCGACAGTTAAGGAATGTTGATTGCGCAAAGAAAAAGGAAGAACACGACCTCTATACGTAAAATAACGTCACCAAGAATTATAATAAACATAATAATAATTGTGACGGTGATTCAATATGCTAAAACTATTTTGTAGGTTTGATTTTATTTCTATTTTCGTAGTACCAATTGCAATGACCGTATTTGTTTAAACGAAGAACAAGAGGAAAGAAAAAAGAAAATATGCGTGCGTGAATATTTATACGTGAAGGGAACAGACGCACTACAAGGGCGCACATTCTCCCGCATAATTCCGCAGGTCCGTAGTCTTGCATTCGATCGGAGACGAAGATCTTGCAGGCCGTCCCATTTTGCCCGCAAGGCCGTCACGAGCTTGACAAAAATTTCGTTCCGTTTTTAATATCACGGCTTGCTGATCTTCCTCCTCCTCGTTCTCTCGCGCAAACGCCAGAGGAAAATCCAATTTGTCCGTGAACTTTTTTAAACCCATGGAGTACTATCGAATTCTATGGAATTAATTAATTCGTGCAGCAAAATGTTTCTTTTTCTTCCTACTTGTGAAATTTTGCTCCTCGTTCAAATACGAATATACAAATTAATCGCAAACCTCTCAATTTCAATTAAGCCCTTAAATGTGGATCACTTTTTCGTACGAAAAAAAAATTGTTAAATTCGCACATTTTATACCCGTTACTGTGGCCTAAGGCCTTAAGGGGGGATTGTCTTTTTTTTCGCAAAATTTACCGCTTTTCGGGAATTTTTTTGTGAAGAAAGTATACACGGGAAAACTTGTGAAACTTGGCATATAGTTTAATTGATCTGTTTACTACATACAAAAAAATTTTTAAACAATTTCATCAAAAAATCCGCCTCCCACCCCCCTCGACGCGCGATGGTCCTTTTTTGATGGTGTGCACGATTACAGCCTTCACGTTCATCCTGCAACAAAAACCCAAAAAGCATTTTACTTTAGACACATATAGCTATCGTTCGATGAAGGGAAAAAAAATTGACGATTTGGTAACGTTTTGAACTTGAAGTATCGATTTTTCGAAAAAAATTGATCGATTTTTTGTTATAAATAAAAAACTATTAAACGTATTGCTTTTTTGCTTCATCAAACGATAAAAGGATGTCAGCTGAGCATTCTGTCCAAATTTGAAGGCAATCGGTTGAATAGTTTTTGAGAAATCGTGCACACCATCAAAAAAGGACCATCGCGCGTCGAGGGGGGTGGGAGGCGGATTTTTTGATGAAATTGTTTAAAAAATTTTTTGTATGTGGTAAACAGATCAATAAAACTATATGCCAAGTTTCACAAGTTTTCCGTTGTATACTTTCTTCACAAAAAAATTCCCAAAAAGCGGTAAATTTTGCGAAAAAAAAGACAATCCCCCTTAATCGAAACACAATAGTCCCATTTCCAAGCCATTTCGAAAACTCTCTACCCCGAAAACGGTAATTATATACTTTAGTGACTTTTCCGAAATATGGCGCTGAAATAAGTTGCAATTTTTTGGTATAAAACAACAGAAATAATGGTGTTATGTCGGGGGGAACCCATCTTTTTACACTACGAATTGTTTTTTGAGTGAAAAATGAGTTTTCAAGATTTCAAATTCCGTACGATATTTCAAGTGAAATTCCTAATGCACTGAGAAAAAAGAATCGTCGAATGTGCAAAATGCATTTTGTTGTCTCGAAATTTTGTTGTTTTAACAGTTGCTCAGACGTGCTAAATAAGCTACAGTTCGCACCACGGTACTATTTTACCACCAACTATACTGTTTTGTTATGCCAATCGATAATCAAGTTGAACGTATTTAAAGATACATTTTGTTAAACCAACTGAATTTTGGATTGCTGAACGAATTTTTTTTTTCAGTGTGAGTGTTGGAGCCGTTACTTCTATGTCTTTATTCACATATCGCTGTTATATATTGTGTGTTGTGTGTAACGACCTCGGTCTTCTTCCCACGACAAAAACGAAAACGGCAATAGTGCGAATATTCGAAAGAGTCTTATATTCTTTTTTTCTTATTCTTATATTCAATTTTATACAACGTGCTTCGATTTGTGATTCCAAACGGAACCCCTTAGGTAATTTTGGAGTTCCTCGGTTTTATTCAATTTTATGTAACGAATATCTCGTTCACAGTGCATTTTTATTCCGCACAGTTCTATCAACTCGAAGATACGGATGCGAGTGAGAATATTGACGAAAATTCAGTATGTGCCGAGTGCATTTTGACGCATCGGGAGTTCTCACGTATTTGTGATACTTTCATCGAACGTGGGAACTATGACCAATGATGTACCAATGTAACGAATAATTGCTAAAAAAGAAGTAAAAGTCCGGAAATTCGCAAATTTTAACAATTTTTTTAAATGTTTTTTTTTTTCGTAAAAAAATCTGGTACCTCAAAAGCCGTCTCCTCCCAACATGACATCATTTACACCACAAAAAAGCGACAAATCGCGAAAAAAAAACAATCGGAGGCCATTTTCAGGAAAAGTCACTAAACGATATAATTACCCCGAAAATGGTTCGAATATGATGAATTTTTAATTATTCGCAGCTTTTATACTCGCTGACGCCGGATACGACGTCTGGATAGGGAACATACGTGGGAACAGTTACGCCAGATCTCACACGGACATGTCGCCCCAAGATCCAGACTTCTGGGACTTCAGGTACGTTTTTTACGTTAACTATCCACGGACTTTTCAATTGGGACTACGAATTATTGAATTGGTCCTTTGTGTTAAAAATTGTTTCAAAAAATGTATAATTCACATTGATTAGATTGTGGTTACGAAGATTCTTTTATTTGACTCTTTCATGTATTATACAATATCAATTAGATCTGTTCAACATCTATTAAGGGGTTAGGCCACAGTAATGGGTATTAAATCGTGTGCGAATTCACCATTTTTTTCGTATGAAAAAGTGATTCACTCGTGAAATTAATTACACATCTATTTAGTATAAATATAAAGCTGTTAGAAAAAATATATATTTTTTTTTCGAAGCACAAAATGGCCGACTACTAATATTTTCTTTTGTTATCTTTTTTTAGACGCTCCACGGTGTGACATTTAACAACTGCAATTTTTCAGCTAGAACGAAAAAAAAATTCTCGTCAATTTACATTAGAATACCTAAAGAAGTACGTACGGAATTTAAAAAATATTGTTTTATTCAAAAGTTGTACGTATTTGAATTGAGTTGTAGGTATTTGAATGAATTTTCAGTGAAATTTTTTGTATAAAACTGCTCATAAAATGAAAAGTTTTCGATTAATCAGAAGATCCGTACGTACTTCTCCGCGAAATGCAATTAGGAACATAACTTTTAAATTTAAATTAAATCGAGTGAAAATTATTAAAGTTATTTGTGACGCCAATTGGAAAGTTAAAGTTTTAGGTACTCTATGGCCGTGCCAGAGGTGAGCTTACGTGATACGCTCAAAGTCGGTGAAAAAAAATTGCGATAAATCGAATAGTAACTTATTCTTATGATGATAAAGCAACGTTTTAGCGAAAAAAAAATCGATTTTTTGAAAATTCTACTATGGCCTTACCCCTTGAGCGTTTTTATCCACCAGTCTTTTAAACTTTCTCCCACCCTATCTCCCCTCCAATTGTCGACCCCTTTTACCAATTTATTATTTTTTCCTTGCTTCTCCACGTTTCCACATATGCTCAAGCGTCTCCGTTTCCTTTCCACATACCCATTACGATTACATTCCACATACGATTACAGCCTTCACGTTTATCCTGCAACAAAAACCCAAAAAGCATTTTACTTTAGACACATATAGCTATCGTTCGATGAAGGGAAAAAAAAATTGACGATTTGGTGACGTTTTGAACTTGAAGTAGCGATTTTTCGAAAAAAATTGATCGATTTTTTGTTATAAATAAAAAACTTTCAAACGTATTGCTTTTTTGCTTCATCAAACGATAAAAGGATGTCAGCTGAGCATTCTGTCCAAATTTGAAGGCAATCGGTTGAATAGTTTTTGAGAAATCGTGCACACCATCAAAAAAGGATCATCGCGCGTCGAGGGGGGTGGGAGGCGGATTTTTTTATGAAATTGTTTAAACATTTTTTTGTATGTAGTAAACAGATCAATAAAACTATATGCCAAGTTTCACAAGTTTTCCGTTGTATACTTTCTTCACAAAAAAATTCCCGAAAAGCGGTAAATTTTGCGAAAAAAAAAGACAATCCCCCCTTAAAGGAACAGAAAATATACTTAATTTTTAAAGTGTTAGAAGCGCTGTATCTGTGTAAAGAATGGTCGTATCGAGATGAAAAAAAAAGCATTTTGAAGCTTCAAGTTTCTAGTTTGAGATCTTTCGGCAAAGAATGTTTGTGAGCTACGGTTATGGCACAATCATAAGAAATAGCGCGAGACAAAAAAGTTCCAAATTGTTTTTTTTTTTCCGTTAAATCAATGCATAGGTCAGTAAGCTTGCTTATTCAGCTTCAATCTGTTTTCTTTCGGTCTCTCTACGTCAATTTTTTGCTAAAATATTCGACTTTGAATGAAAAAGGATCTTTTTGTATTTGATCAGCGATATCTCAGCAACCAATGATCGCACAGGTAATTAACCCTTTCACACCTGACGGGACATATGCTGTCTCAGTCTGGACAAATTTTGAAATTACGGCTGGGACACGTTATGGGATGTTATGCGTCGTTATGGGATCGTTTATGCTGTGTTGAAAGGGTTAAACCCTTTCGCCATATTGAAAGATTTAAACGCCGTATTGAAAGCATTAAAGGGCAGCTTTGAAATCTTGAATAAATTCCCTACGAAGCCCTTTCATTATTTTTTTAGAAAAAAAAGGTTTTCACCCTTAACATTAATTTGAAAAAAGTACAAAGTGGCTTTTCATGATTTTTCAGTAAATCTAGCACTACTTTACAAGTATTGATGGAAAGACTAATGTTGCCAGGTTTTGTTCAGCTTAATGTACCCCCAATAGCCCTGTACATTGTCAGATTGATTCATCGAACCGTTTTTCCGGACCGATTGATGAAAGTTTTACAAAACAATTAAGGCCTTATATACGCGATTTCGCCGATTTTCGAAGGTACTTTTCCAGACGCGGTTGAAAAAAATGACGCATATGTTGACAACATTTTTTACAGATCATTTATGCACATGGTTGAGTATATGTAAAAAAAATCAGGAATATTAACAAATGGCGGAGATATAACATAATAAAGCAATGTATTTTTTTTTTGCGCGCCCATTGATGGTGAAAGTTCACGGCATCGATGTGGGTGTCTGAAAAAAATGAACATATTTATAATTGCATAATGGATGTATCTTCAGTCTGAACCAACAATATTATTAAAAAAAAATTATTGTAATAAAAATTCGAAACTTAACATTTTTTTACTCAATTTTCTATCGGTATTTTTTTTTTTTTTTTTGTGTAATTGAAATTTTTGTTTCTGTGGTTCACACGATAGGTGAAGATAGTGAGAATATGTTGTAAAAATTTAAAAGCGATCTGAACCTTCGTTCAAGAGTTAGAACTTTCACAAGGTTCAAAAAAGTGCATGGAGCCTAGATACCAGGAGGTTCAGCGGCAATGCAAAGGCGCTGAAAAAAGCGTCCCCGAAAATGTCCCGAAGTGATGGCGCTGGGGTGCAGCGGCACCTACATATATAGTAATATATTGGTCAACGAGGTGATAGTGATCGGATGAGTTTCTAACCTCACGACAGACTGATCGTGACATCAAACGTCGAAATATCCGCCGATTCATAATTTCCTCATGGCGGTTCGGAAAAAAAACGCAAAAGCGAGAAAATATCTCAAACTCAAACTCAAAATGGCGGCGATACAACCCATCTAGAAAACCGTGTTTTTTTACATATAGCTTCACGGGAGAACGGTTTTCTCGTAAAATATAAGACCTGAAACAAAAACCAAAAAAATGATAATTTATATATTATTAGCTATGAGACTACCTAGAAATTTGCTTTCAAATTTTGCAAAAACAGTGCACTTTGTAGTGCGCTATTAATAATATCGATTTTAAGAAAATAAATCGATTTTTTGCCAAAAAAAGCAGTAAATTGTTTATAAAAAGAAGTTTACATTTAATCAAAAAACGGCTATGTACTCCCATAAAGAATATAATTGTAAAGCTGCTAGCAAAATTTTAAATCGATGCATGCAAAGGTGGTCGAGTAATCCGTCTTCCGAGATCGAAAAAAGTGGTTTCGAGAAAAACGCGTTTAAAGTTGTACGAGCAACTCAGCGCGCTCCAAGGCGCTGCGGCCAAATCGATAATTGAACCTTTAAATAAAAAAAATTGCTACATGACCAATTGCACATTTTTTTTATGACACCAAAGTATTTTTAGGAAAGAAAACGTCTTTCCAAAATCCTAGAGTGGTGTTATCCCTTAACACTAATGAGGGTTAGGTACATCATCTGTGATCTGTCTTAGATCGCACCCATGTTTAGCGTATATCTATATACATATGAGTGCCGGAGCACCCCAGCGCCATCATTTCTTGTTCTCGTTTTGGGGACGAGTTGAAAGGCCTCGCTGAACCTCCTGGTATCTAGGCTCCATGAAAAAGTGAATCGTGAAAAAACGGCTGTGAAGTTGGCGGGCGGGCACGCCACGCGGTATCTATTATAAATGCAATCTTACCTTATAGAAGTTTCCTTACCTTATTTTTCAATTCTGTTAAGCTTAAAATATTCCTAAGCGTTTAGGCTAGGGGAATCAAAAATAAATTTTAAAAATGTTGAAATTTTTCGCGTATATAAGGCCTTAAAGGAACAAGTGTATTGTTCCTCAACATCGTGTATTCATCATCAAAGTGAAAAGACCCATGTTTTTATAACTTGCACTAGTTGTCGGTTTAATTGTTTTTGCACTGAAAAAATTTAAGAAATTTTCTGTTCTAATTTTTTGGAGTGGTGTGTGTATGTATATGTGTGTGTATATATATACACACACACACACACACACACACACACACACACACACACACACACACACACACACACACACACACACACACACACACACCCCCACCCACACACACACACACACACACACACACACACACACACACACACACACACACACACACACACACACATATATATATATATATATATATATATATATATATAATTATATTTACAATCAACAAAAAACAAGGTGTGCTTTTTTAATTTAAAAAAAGTAAAAATATCAGAACCAAAAAGGGTTACAACCAAAAGCAACATCCCCTGAGGCAAGATTAAAATTTCTTTTCGGATTGCCCGGGATGAAAAGGGTCCTTCCTCGAATATCCGAAGCCTGCATTAATATTAAACCTCTGTAATAATTTAAATTGCAAAATGCGATCACTACAGTTTTCACGAAGTCGGAATGTGGGATTTGCCAAAGATGATTGACCACGTTCTCGAACGTACAAAGCAGAAGTCCTTGTTCTACATCGGCCACTCGATGGGCACGACGGTTGGCTTAATTTTGTTGTCGGGAAGGCCCGAGTACAACGAAAAGATACGCTTTTTCGTCGCTTTCGCACCAATTGCTTTTTGGAAGGGACCACCGAATCCATTCGTTGAACTGATGACCGTGAACGGCGATGCGATAAAGGTTGGTGGTTGGATACATTGCTTTGGTGAAATTATTCGTAATTATCTGAAAAACTTGAAACTCATTTGGGTAATGTGTGCGTTTGTACTGTTGAGAATTTCTTCGATAGCCACGGAATTCACGAGCTAGGTCCGCAGACCACTAATAACGTTAGGATTGCCCGAGCCTTGTGCAGCGAACATTCGGCCATGATGCCGGTCTGCGCCGAATTGTTTTTTCTCGTAGCTGGTCACGATCCCGTGCAGCTCAATGTGGTAAGTTATCCAGCTGTATCTGTATCGTGTTACTCGGGAGCACACTTTTAGTCTGTTGCAAACACGAAACAAAAAAAAATAGGAAAGATCATCCGTGTGGAAAATACCGAAAAACTTACGTTGTAGCAATGTTGAGCGATGAGCAAAATGCTTTCGCTCAATTTTACTCTATTTTCGACGGTATACCGGGTGTTGGGAAGGTCGATGCAAAGCCTTAATGATAGGTGATAGGTCCAAAGTCTAAGGATATCGAGTTATCGTGGTGAGTATGATTTTTGGAAAATTTCCCCAAATTAGGTACTAACTCATTTGCGTCTTATGTTAATGCTATTTTTTTTTAAATAGCTAATGCTATTTTTTTTTAAATAGCATTAACACAAGAGGTATTTTTATTTTTTGACAAGTTATTAATTATTCAACGCGTCCCATTTATTAAAGGCTATGAGCCATCGAACGAAATAAATGGTAATCAGAAGGAGCGATATCTGGAGAATACGGCGGGTGGGGTAGGACTTACCATTCAAGGCGTTACCCCCATTTGTAGCGCAAACAAAAGGCCTTTTTCATGAATTTTTTTTAAGAAAACTACAAAACTTTTTTAATCGATCAATATACCATCTTAAAGAACACATCTTGAAGAACTTTCAGTAATTTTTTTATTGAAAAATATTACATTGTTTAGTGGCAAATGGCCGTCAATGGAATAATGTTTTTACATACACGGTTTGCGGTGACCAACATTGCGGCGAAGTGGATCATCTGAAGAAAAAAATGCGGATGGATTTAGTCAAATATAAGTATAAACTAGTCTTTAATCGAAGGATTTTAAAAAATATTCATTTTTCACAAAATGGCGGACAGTCAAAGTTAATGGTTCGATTTTAACGAAAAAAAACGGCCGTTTTTTGGCTATAAAACGGCCATTTTTTTCGAAAAAAAAAATCGAACGATTAAAGACTACATTTTTATGTATTAAATAAGCCTGCAAAATTTCAAGAAGATCGGTTCATTAGTGATCGAGTAATCTTGGTCATCGACTTCAGAAATGCCATTTTGAGAAAAACGCGTTTAAAGTTTCTCTTTCAACGCTCTTTCAACGCGGATTCTTCTCTTTCAACGCTCATATCTCAGTCAATTTTGTTCGGATCGACTTGAAATTTTCAGGACATATTCTCACATACTTATACTTCAAAAAAATGCAATAGAAAAAATCGATTTTTTCAAAATCGCAAGTGGGGGTAACCCCTTAAGTGTTTCCAGATATGTTTGTACCGGTTTTGTGACGTGCGGACGAGCATCGTGTCGTGTCTTTCGGAGTATTCCGGCCGTTTTTTTTTTCAATGCACGGCTCAGGGGCATCAATTGCAGTCGGTAGCGATCCCCAGTTATGGTTTCATTCGGTTTCAGCAGTTTATAACACATAACACCCCGCTGATCCCACCAAATACAGAGCAGGAGCTTAGACCCATGGATATTTGGCTTTGCCACTGATGTTGATGGTTGGCCGGGCTTAACCTATAACCTTCTGCGCTTCGGATTGTCGTAATGGATCCATGTTTCATCACCAGTGACAATTCGATGCAAAAAACCGGGAAAAAAGCGGGAAGTTAAACTCCCCGCGAAAACACTTTATTCGGCACAAATGTTGACATATTCAATAAATTATAAAGTGTTATTTACGATTCAAAAAGATGTTATGTACAGCAAATGACATTCAATGATAGCTGTTTCACGATAAATACATTACTGTCGGTAACAACGAAATACTGTACTACCGACGCCATCTCTCGTAAAACGCTACGAATTAATTCCAACACCTAATAGTTAGTTGTGTGGATACATATGATTGTATTGGTGTTTGTCGATTGAATACACATTAAGCTAAGACGCAAATAAGTTTTTAGTTACCAATTATTGTCTGTTTGAACATTACGAACGAGTTCGTACCTAATTTTGGGAAATTTTCCAAAAATCATACTTACCATGATAACTCGAAATCCTTAGACTTTGGACTAAGGTGACCTAGGTTAGATATGTTCCTAACGAGGTAACCTATCACCTTAAGGCTTTGTATCGACGTCCTTAACACCCTGTACACTTACTGTCGCATATTCTTTGTATGGGGCAGGAAGAATTTGTATTATTCTTTTGCAAGTTTCTTCAGAAAACATTAAAAATCAATTTGTGCTTCAGAAAGTGTATCGAATGAATTATAAATCTTTATGAAAAATATATATTTGATTGCAGCGTTAATCACTGAATTGAATAAGTCTTTTATTTGCAAACATTATAGAGTATTCTGTCCCACATCACGTCGTATTTTCCCGCTGGCGCATCCACAAAGACCCTGGATCATTACCGACAAAATATCATTTCAGGTAACGTACTCAGTCAGGGGCTACTGTAACCACCGAAAATGAGGGCTATTTAAAAAAAAAACTTAGAATGAATAAGTAAGATGAGTGAAAACCTGCAATAACAAAGTTGAGATCCAAATTTAATTAGAAATATTAATAATTTAAGAAGTTATAAACAATCTCGTGAAGGACCTTTGAACCTGAGGAGCAACGGCGTACTTGATTTCGGCCACTTGAATGATCCGAAAAAAAACTCGCTTTTTTTCTTAACATACATAATATTAGCTAAGACCCGACCGAGCTTTTTTGTTATCGTGTTTCAATAATCAAAAACAAATTTTTGGATTTATTCTCGATATTTTGAGGAAAAATGACATCATTAATAATGATGTTAATAACTGATGAAAAAAAATGTTAAGAGGATGACGTCAGTGAAGACCAAACTACTATTACACTGAATAAATGTACCAAATTTCGAGTAAATCCATTCATTAGATGTCGAGAAATCGTGTACATCGTTTTGAAAAACGTAGTTTCGACAAAATCGCATTTAAAGTATTTCTAACAGCTATATCGTTGTAATCATAAGTTAACCTTTAATCTGCGATTTCTGCACCATATGATGGACCTTCCTCTTCAATTTGAGTTGCCACAAGTGATGAGCAATGTTTTGAAATGTTTACAGTAGCCTCACGCCTTATATCATTCCCCTTTATTATGTCTAAAACTTTTGTTGAAATGCCCCCAAATTTAAAAGCATATTTGTATCGATTTTTGTAGAATTCTAAGTTTTGGAAATTCTTGTTCAAATTATCGGTGCTAAAGATTGTTCTCGACAGTTCTCGTGCCCCCTGTAGCCAAATATTGCAGTTGACGGAAATAAGATTTACAAAACGTAACTGAAAAACGTTACGCTGACAAGGAACATCACTCAAGTGTCGCAAGGTTGAAGTTTGCCTAGTTGGAACGCAACGAATATTAATATTTCTGAAGTTCTTTAATTTATTTCGACGAACTTTGCTTACAAAAATCCTCCAATCATTTTTTAAGATATTTATTTAACGATTTATAATATGAATCTATAAAAAAAGATCTTCTATAACAATAATAATATGGAAAATTAAATGTAGAACAGACCTTCCGTTGAGTTCCAACGATACTAAGTTCAACAACATTAAGTGTCCGTCTTCGATTTTGTTGAAACTCATACATGAGGAGCCGACGAACAAAATCGGACTTGTCCACACTACGTAACATTTTCTTTTATTTTTGTTTTTCGTGCTTATCAAATCCAGTTCTAAACACCCCAAAATATGTTAAAGACTGCCTTTTCAAGCGAAACGGCAGTTTTGAGGCACAGAAAAAATAAAATGAAATTTAATTTGCCGTAGCGCGGAAAAGTCGGGTTTCGTTTGCCAGCTTCTCACGTGTGATAAAGCATTGAAAACTATTAGACACGTATTTTTATTTATCAGCCGGAAAAACGGTTGTGAGGGGGGAAACCACCTCTCAGAGAAAGGCGTGTCGGGGGGTAATTTTGCAGTTTCATCTACAAGCAGTCCACTGATCTTAAGGGGTTTTCCCACTTTAGACGCTGAAAAAGGCTATTTTCATGATTTTTTATAGGTTTATTTTGTAGATATTGATATAAGCGTTCTTACACTTAATAAATACACTCTCGAAATACATTTAAAAAAAAATATTTACTTAAGTCACTAGCCATAGACAGAAATGGTAGTTAAAAAAAGTGTCCTAAAAAAATTGTAGGTCTGCGCTATTGATGAAATCTCGGAGATGGATTATCCGAAACAAAAAAATCAAACGGTTTTAGATTCAGTATGTTAATGGCTATAGCGCATATCATACGATTTTTCATATATGCAAAAATAACAAAAAGGCGGACATTTTTCGTAAAAAACCAAAAATACGTGTTTTTTTCATCGTATTTGTCAAAAAAATTGTAACTATCAACATTTAAGAAACATCCTTTATGTGCGCTATAGCTATAGTTGTAAAGAATATGTGGTTAAAATTTCATAAGGATCGGTTCAGTAGTTTCGAAGATTTTATCAACAAGCGGTCGAAAACTGTTGTTTCGAGAAAAACGTGTTTGAAGTTCGCTTGGGTAACATAAATACATTAAAATTTTTTTTAATGTATTTCGAAAGTGTATTTATTAAGTGTAACCACTTTTATATCAATATCTATAATATGAACGTATCAAGAAATTCATGAAAATAGTGAAAAGTGAGAAGAGCCCTTAACGAAACAAAAACCAAAATTCTTCTAATGTGAAGCGATGAAAAAACCAATAAAGAAGTATTGAAAAACGATTGGGGTAAAATATCCATAAGTCGAATATTCATAAGTAAGAAAATCCATAAGTCGAATATCCATAAGTAAGAAAATCCATAAGTACGAACATCCCAAACAAACCCAAACAAACTCACTATATTTGTCTACTTCCCATAAAGAAAAAACAAATAAAGGAGTATTGAAAAAAACGATTAGGGTAGAATATCCTTAAGCCGAATATCCATAACAGAATATCCATAAGTCGAATATCCAGAAGTACGAATATCCATAAGTATGAATATCCATAAGTCGAATATCCATAAGTCGAATATCCATAAGTACGAATATCCCTAACAAACTCACTATATTTGTCTACTTCCCGCCATTTCTGGCGCTCATTTTTACTCTATACTCACTTATCTCTACCCCCCGACATTTCTGGCACTCATTTCTACTCTATACTCACTTATGGATATTCGACTTATGGATATTCATACTTATGGATATCCGACTTATAGATATTCATACTTGTAGATATTTATACTTATGGATATTCGATTTATGGATATTCGTACTTATAAATATTCAACAACAGTGGAGAAAACAAATGAGATTGAAGAGTGACACACCTTTCTTTGGGGGGTGGTTCCCCCCTTAAAACCATTTCTCCGTGTCTAATAGTTTTCGATGCTTTATCACATATATAAGTTACAACAAAATCGAAGGTGGACTCTTAAGTGATGCTGTTTGTGAAAGATCAAAAGCAAATTGCATTAATTGAAATTGTCACTTCAGGTGCTTTTCACCCTTACGATGACGGCTACATCCAGAACTTCAAGCTGTACAGGAAGAAAAAACCTCCCATGTACGACTTGAAAAAAATAACTGCACCCACCGCCTTAATATACGGCAAAAACGACGTGATCTCCCGCGAAGAGGTAGGTATTGACTCGCGATCCGCAAAAAAAGCCACCCAAACACGTTCAGGAATTAACTTTTGTCTACTTTCCATACTCTGGACATTCGCCACGTTCAAAAAATGATTTTCCTTACTACAAACAGATTTTTCGACGCAACACGAGCTAGTTTAAGATTCGAGCAAGCTTGCCATCCTCATTATACGATATCGATAATTCATTGTTCGTAATTTCACTTATTCGTTCATTGCAGAATACGATCGAATTATCGAAAAGACTGAGAAACCTCGTTACGCTGGAGGCAGTGCCTTACGAGCTGTTCAACCACTTGGACTTTCTGTGGGCGATAAACGCCAAAGAACTGCTCTTCGACAGAGCAATGGAGCTTATGTCAATGTACCCGGCGCATTGGTAGATCAACATCCACCTGCAAGGCGTTCGCGATAAGTCACGCGAAAGTGTTCGGTTGCCTAGCATCACTGAATTCGTTTTCAGCGAACAATAATTATTTATATGAAAACGTCGGTGTATTGCGGAGTACTTATTGGTCGCCGTAATCGTCCGCCCATCCGTGTCCATTCTATCTTGCGACTGAAGACCCACGTGTACGTTGCTGTGGGCGAAAAACTCGAATCGTCCGTCGCATAAATTTGAACTCGTTTTTTTGTTTCGTAGAATTTGCTATTTTTGCGTAGCAATTTTCTACGTGAAAACTCACATTCCGAATGAATGAAAAATGCCTCAGTATTGGTGTGCGAACTATTAGGTTGGTAAGAAAGTCTGGCGACACAAACGACACCTTTTCTAAATAAACGTAACATTTTATTAAGAGGTCTTCTCACTTTAGACGGTAAAAAAGGCTATGTTCATAATTTTTTTTCATAGGTTTATATTATGGATATTCATATAAAAGTTGTTACACTTAATAAATACACGTTCGAAATACTTTGAACATTTTTTTTTTATTTATTTAAGTCTCTATTTATAGATGAAAATGGTAGTTAAAAAAATGTCCTAAAAATTGTAGGTCTGCGCTGTTGATGAAATCTCGGAGGTGGATTATCCAAAACAAAAAAATCGACTTTCGATATATGCAAAAATATCAAAATGGCGGATTTTTTAATACGAAAGTGTTTTTTTCGCCGATTTTGGCAAAAAAATAAGTCAATATCAACATTTAAAAAATCCTTGATATGCGCTATAGCTATCATGAGGATCGATTCAGTTGTTTCGAGAAAAACGCGTTTAAAGTTTGTTTGGGTTACATAAATACATTAAAAAATTTTTTAATGTATTTCGAAACTGTATTTATTAAGTGTAACAACTTTTATATAAATATCTATAATATAAACCTATCAAAAAATTCATGAAAGTAACCTTTTTAGCGTCTAAAGTGAGAAGACCCCTTAAGGTGCGATTAATTTATAATAGTTTCCCTCTTCATTTACAACTCGTGTCCAATGCTCGGATAAACTTTGAATGCTAGCCATTCAGAAATCCTCAGGTCTTGAATTGAAATCTATATGCAAAAATTTTTTTTTTTAAACAAGCTTCCATCTAATGTACAGAAAAGTAGAAAATAAATTTCTTCCACCAAGTCACCTATATTTGACTGTAAATAAAAGCTTGGGGCGCTTAACTTTTAAAATGTTTCATATATTTGATCAATTCAGTTTCATTAACCGTATTTAATTTGGCACAGTAGTAATTAGAGAAATTATTATCACACGTTTATACTCAGTTTCAGGATTTTTATTTAAGAAATCTAAGGTTTTTTCACAGTAAATTAAATACAGTTGATATGTTAACGGATTCATATGAATTAAAGATTATATGTCTAAATTTTAAGCGCCCCAAGCTTTTATTTATACTCACATATAGGTGACTTGGTGAAAAGCAATTATTTTCTACTTTTTAGTGTCGCAAGACACTAAAGTGCAATCTTGCAATCTTGACTACATACTTTGCTTCAAAATTTGACTACTGCAATTGAGTACAAGAAAAACTTTCTTACCAACCTAATATATAAGTTTTCGGAAATTAAAATTATGCCCGAAGATTCAATATGGCAATTACTGAAGGATTTTTTGTAAACAAAATCTTCGGAACTTCTGTATCCATGTTACAAAATCGGTAAATTCCACAGCGGAGGGCTCCAGCGAAAAAATGACGTTGAACGTTGCGTTGAATAAAAGCGTTGGTAATTCTTGGTACACTAAGAGCCAATTGTAAATTTTTAATAAAATGTATTAATTATTCTCGAGATCAACTCCAAAGACACCGTATCAGTTTTGAGCCTTCCGCAGCGGTGTTACCCCTTGACTATGGGCTCTAACGAGGCCGGGCTGAAATTCCGAAGTTTGAATGATCAGAATACTCAAAACTCCGAAAGAATTTCACACGAGTGGCCAAAAATCCGAAAATCTGAACACCGTCAAAATAATTCGGCTATGGAAGTTTTAAAAGTTTCAAAATTTTCAATAAATCGACGAATTATTTCAAGAATTTTTTTTACAAAGTAATTTTGCGTCATTTTTCAAATTTGTCTAGACGATGTCATACGTTTTACATCATTTACAGTCAACTGTGTAGACTTCCGTTGGCATGATCTTGACGAACCTTGTAATTTCGGAACATTAAAATTAGGAATTGTAAACCGTCGGTGCATTCAAAGTTCGGAATTCTAACCCGGCCCCCATGTCAAGATCATGCCAGCGAAACACCAGCGAAACCGAAGTTGCCTGTAAATCATGTAGAACGTATAACATTGTCTAGACAAATTTCAAAACTGACGCAAAATCACTTCTTAATGAAAAAAAATTCTTCAAATAATTCGTCGATTTATTGAAAATTTTGAAACTTAAAACTTCCATGGCCGAATTATTTTGACGGTGTTCAGATTTTCGGAATTTTGGTCTTTCATGTGAAATTTTTTTGAAGTTTTGAGCGTTCTGATCTTTTGAAGTTCGTAATCTCAACCGGCCCCATCTTGAATTTCGGAATACTTAAATTCGGAATTTTAAACCATCGGAGCATACAAAGTTCGGAATTTCAATCCGGCCCCACTTGAACGTCGTCGGAATGAATCTCTTCTGCGACGTATCCTCGCAATACCGAAAGCCCCACTGACCAAACAAATGGAAGAGAAAGACCGTAGAACGGATATATTTATCAGAGGCTAAATTACAATAGTGCATCTAGAAGTTAACAATTCTCACTGCGCATCCGGTCAATGTTCGTCGAACTTTTTCTGCGCGTTCGGATACATCTTATCGAACATTTCGATGTACTCCTTCTTGCGCTTCTCGCGCAGCGCGAAATACTTCGGGTACGCAGCCTTTTCTATGGGATCCCAGGCGTCGAGGATCCAGTCGGCTGGTTCGACGTATCTTTCGTAGGCTACGCCGCCGGGCGAGGTGGGGAACTTCATCGGTTCCGGGTGGAGGTAACTTTCGAGTTCTTTTTCCGCAGCTATGAGGAGGGCCTTGGCCACCCTTAGATCTTTTATGTTGGCATTTTTGTCAAGCTCCTGTCTCAGTTTGAGGGCTTGAAGTCTGCAAATGTCAAAAGGTATCAGTGCTCGCGCCCAACACGAGGTTGAAGAATTTTGCAAAAATCTGGAGAGTTCAATGAAGCTGGTATCAAGGGGTTAGGCTACTGTGGACGTTAAAAAAAAAACGATAGTCGATAAACGATAAACGACTTTGACCGAATGTTTGGGCACTTACTTTTGCTTTCCTTAAAAAATAAATTTAGGCCCATAAAATAAATATTGACTGCAAAAAACGTCGCTACGAAAAAAATGCGTATTTACCGAAATACAACGATCTGAAAAACGTCTGGGGTCGACCCCATATGCAGTCAGAGGTTTGTGGCGGAAGTGTGCAGTCGAAGGGTTAATTATTAACATTTTTCTATGAAATTTAGTACACAACTCTGTTAATGTACATACAAATAAATGTCCAAACGATTTTTCAATCACCTTACTTATGCATTCGAAATCAATTTTTTTAAATAACCCTGATTTTCGGGTCGTCACAATAGCCTAACCCCTCAAGGGCCTGTACAAAGTCAATCTTTCAAACTTAAATGCTTAAGGTTTTTCGGAAAAACAAAACATCAGACTCTGAGGAATTTCGTGGCGCAGGGTTTGTTTTTCTCTTTTGCCCTAAATCTTATTCGTCCCTGAGAAATTTCTTCGAAAATTACAGCTATCTTGCACTCAAATATCACCGAGCTTTTCTACTTCTATTCAAGGTATCCCTTTCGCGGAGAGCCGAATTTTCTAGACATAAGGAGGGCCCTCCAGAAACATTGGTACATTACAGTGGCGCATGATAAAAATAAGTCACCATCAATTATTATATCTAACGATAAACAGAAATAAAAAATTTCGCGCCAATTTCGTGGATTTAAACCAGCAGTCAGCGACATGTCAAAAGTAGAGGGCAGAACCTCCAAAAAATCTTTAAAAACTTTAATTAACTCGTTATGTGTGCGATTCTAAAGACCTCAAACCAATGTTGAGAAAAATATCAGTTTCGAAATAGACTCTTTCTATAAGACTACATCCGTCATATTTGGACTCGTCAATACAACTCGATTTTAGTGAGATAATAAAAAATAATTTATGACGTACGAAATCTATCGTACTCAATTATAAATTAAGTAGGATCCAGCAGTTTTTTGTACTTTACAAGAAAAAGCGTGACCTTGAATGTGATTATCGGCAACTATGTTTTGCTCGACATACATATGTGAAGCATGTTTTCAAAAAATGAATTTTTTGAAAAATAAACATCATTCAAGGCTAGGGCGGGATATACACTTAGACAGGAAAAAAATAAGCAATATTGAGGGATTTTTGAAACTAAGAAATGATTATTCTACAATTATGAAACTTTAGGTATACTTTAATAGTGTATTTAAGGTAGTACGAGCGTGCAATCTTGATTTCTATAGATTATGATCAAATTTTAACCTGACATTGTTCATATCATTATGCATGTTTGAGTGAAATTTCAGAACAGTCGAATATTTAGTTTGGGAGATAATGGGTTTTAAAATTGCAACTTTTAACACTGCGGGGTCTGTATTGAAATTTAGACAGAATAATGTTTCGTAAAAAATATTTGTCCCCTATAATAAGAAGACATATGGCGACACCACAGGACAGTATTGTTCAATATTTCGAGAAAAAAATTATCGTGATCCTAAGGTAAACTATTTTGTCATAAAAAAATATTTGCATTATAAATATTAATATTTTATATTGTTTGTGTTATCTTCATTAACAAATAAAAGTGTTGGCTCATTCATAACTAATTAAAAACTTTGTTCGATTAAAAATTACTTCCAAATAAAAATTTGTGTTGCAGTATTATTGTAAATATGCCACGCAAACTCACATCATTGAATATAACATTTTTTTCTTTGAAACGCGCAATTTTTTCGGCCGATTCAGGTCACTAAACTTAAGGCCTAAAAAATCTCAAAAAGGCCTCATTTCCCAAAACAAGGTTTTTTTGGGATTTTTTGTGAAAATACTTATAAAGCAATCCAAATGAGGTATATTATTAAGACCATTGAGTTGAAACTTGGTAAAAATATTCATAATATTGCCACCTTCTACTTGACGTGAATTATTGTTGAAAAATTAGGAAAAAATACTACTTTATTAACCCAAATTCTACCGAAATGTTGCGTCAAATCTCGATTTCTTTTAAATGCGTGTCATCTTAAATGTGCCTTTTCTTCATTGTAATTACTGTCAAATGGAAACTATACATTTTCTAACTGAAAAAAATGTTGGAATTTTTTTGCAATTTTGCCCCCTATGATAAGAAAACAGATAGCAACACCGCATAGATCCACGTATCCAATGACGTGAGTTTGCGCGGCATATTTTAAATAATACTGCAACACAAATTTTTATTTGGAAGTAATTTTTGATAGAACAAAGTTTTTAATCAGTTAGAAATGAACCAACACTTTTCTTTGTTAATAATGATAACATGAACAATATTAAATATTAATATTTATAATGCAAATATTTTTTTTGACAAAATTTTTTACTTTAGGAACACGGCAATTTTTTTTTTTCTCGAAATATTGAACAATGCTGTTCTGCGGTGTTGCCATATGTCTTCTTATCATAGAGAACAAACATTTTTTACGGAAAATTATTCTGTCTAAATTTTAATGCAGACCCTGCAGTGTTAACAGTTGCAATTTCAAAACCCATTATCTCCCAATCTAAATAGTCGACTGTTCTGAAATTTCACTCAAACATGCATAATGATATGAACAATGTCTGGTTGAAATTTGAACAAAATCTGTAGAAATCAAGATTGCGTGCTCGTACTACCTTAAGTATAGAAAACAATTTTTTTAAATTAATTCATCATCAAAATGGCAGAGCTGTGGCAGAATTTTATAGCAAGGGTGCCGCTGAAGTTGCAAATTGGCGTGTAGCCTAGCTTCCCGTAGACTTTGATTTGCAAAAAAGTTCACACATTTTTTCAGTTAGAACATGTATCGTTTCTATGTGGCTTTAATTAAAATGAAGAAAATGACACGCAGTTACAATAAAATCAACATTTCTGTAAAATGTGGATAAAAAATGTAGTTTTTTTTCCAATTTTTTCAAAAGAATTCCCATCAAGTAAAAGTACCAATATCATCAATATTTCTACCAAGTTTCAACTTGATTGGCTTAATAGTTTTTGAGTAATCATGCGAGCCAATTTCAATAATGCAGTTTTGAGAAAAACGTCTTTGATGTTCACGCCCGCTCAGAATCCGAGCGGTGAGGCACAGCTTTGACAGGCTGTAACGTTTGAAGTTTTTAGAATTTTGCTTTGAAACTTAGCGAAAATATTCTAAATATATAGTTCTTTCGCTTAAAGAGAAAAAAAAGATCGATTTTTTGATCGTTGTAAATGTATATCCCGCCTTAATGGATGCCCATCTTCAAGACACTCTTCACATATGTTCTTCCTCGCGCAAACCAAACTATAAAAAACTGGCTGAAGATCGAAGGTGTCATTTCTCACATTAAAAACCGATATGAAGTATATTATTTTTAAGAAAAAAATAAGAATAACCAATAATGTCTGGTTTTTATAAGCCACATTCTTTTTGAGAAACAATAATAACATCCTTGCTGTAATTGATATTTCCAGTTTTTTTCTTCTCTGGACCTCAATAGAAAATTACAAAAGTATCCCCCCCCCCCACTGTAAAATACTCGCCGACCTCTGATTTAGACATTTTTACATTTTCTCTGAAAAGTCTCGGCTACGAAAATTCTTCTGCTAGCCACATTTTTCTAAGTTTCATCATTAATATTTTCTTTAAACATTCGTGGAATCCTATTTTTATTGTCGCCGCGGAATCTTTCGAATTTTTTTTACACGCGCGATCAGTTTATGTATTTTTACTTAATTATAGACGAAAATCAGTTAATTGTTAAATATTCAGGTCCGTGGAAAGGAGTAACCCTGCGATCATGACTACCTTCGTTTGTTTGTAGTTTCCCCACTCACATAACCTCGACTGTCATTTTTTTTTTGGGATTCGCCATAAACTCATTTTTTCGTAAGGATATTAAAATTTTTATTCGGGTTACAGTAAATTTTATGACAAAAGTTATACGGAACTAGCAAAGAGATCGGTAGAAATGTTTGAAAAGGTTTCAATGATACTGTTAAAGTCTCCAGTGAAGTTTCCGTGAAGCTGAACAGCTGTTCAACCCTCTACGAATGTTTTTCGCCGACTGATCGTTCGAATGTGCCTCCCGAAGCACATCATCGATAAAACCAAGTGCGTTACAAAATAAGCGAAAACCAGACTGAATAAAGATACCTGTAATGAGGGAACTCCGTGTACCAACTCTCGAGATTACGCAAAGCTCTCTTGTAATAGCTGCATACTTTTTGCGCATGAGTTCTCAGCCCGGTTGGAACCGCTTGCATTTTCTTTTCAATACAAAAAACAACACTTTCGCAAAGGATTCGTGCTAGTTTACGGTCACGATTATGCCCCAAGTTATGTAAATCGCGTCAAAAGCCTACACATCCTCGATTTATTCGGAGCATAGACAAGCCAAGCGACAGATGGGCCAGGGCCGAGAGTAGAAACGGCGAGTTCGCGTTCTCGCCGCCAGTGGCGCTGGCCGCTTCCTTTCGCGGAGTTTCCAAAAGGGGCGAGACTTCCGGCGGGCGACAGTAAGCGCCCGTAACGATGGCGTCGCTCCGACGACATTGTCGTTTGCCGTGTGTCGTTTCATTCACGGGGACCCTTTATTCTTGAAGACACAGCGGGAATTTTGCGGATTTCAGGTACTTGACGAATTTTCACTTTTTAACGACCAATCCACAGACAGGATTCGCTTCAACCCACGCGGAGTATACATTTGACGTTGCCGCGATATCGGGACTCTATTTATTCCTCACAATTTCTTAATTAGCTAGTTTTTGGTCGATTTTATTGCTCGGAGGCGCGATTATTGGCAGCTAGCCACTAAACTCGAAATATGATGGACGGATGGAGCGGAAAAGAAATGTCAGTTTGAATGTCACCTGGATGCGGAATATTCGATATTACGAAAAATACTTTTTTTTAATAATCTAATTGAATATTTGAACGGAATGGGAATTTCGTCGTTCACCGAAATACTTTTCAATGTCGGATTTTGGGTTTCACAAGGGTGAATATAAACTGACAATTGTTATTGTAGGTTTTATTTGGAGGTTGAGGCAAGATACGATACCTCACGGTCGAGATGACACCGACGATGCCGCCGGATTCTCACAAAATATCCCTCAAGATTATCGAGGCTATTAGACAACATCCGGTGCTCTATATCAACGACGTCAAAGGCACCTCGATAAAGGTTCAAGAATTCAGGCAAAAAGTGTGGAAAAGAATATCTGACGAGCTTACCCTGGATCGTAAGATTACGTTGTTTGCGTAGTTTTTTTAATTCACGTTTTTAGGCCTTGCGCAAATGTCTTATAAAGGAGATTAGGATTTTAGGGGTTAAGCGGTTAGGCTACTGCGCGCACCCAAAAATCAGGGTTTGAAAAAATCAATTTTGAAGGCAAAAGTAAGATGATTGAAAAATCATTTGGCCTTTTATCTGTATGTACATTAAGGGGAGATATACACCTAGGAGCCGGAAAAAAGCTCTTTTTGTGAATTTTTTCAAGGCAAACTATTAGAAATTTCGAATTGGGGTTTTAATTATCTAAAAGTATATAGATTCAAAAATATGTTTAATTTTCTTTATTTAAAAATATCAAAAATATACAAAGATATTGTATGATCCTTGGAGCGTAGTAAAAGAAATCTGTGTATACGGTACCACTGGCGTTTCTTCAAAAATCATCTGAATAAAAACAAAAAAGATTATTAAATTGGATACTATAATCTAGTACTTGTCATAGCCGATTTTGAAAATATCGATTTATGACTAAATGGCCGACGTTTGAACATAAATAGTGATTTTTGGACCAAAAATCAGTTATTATTTTGCCTATAAAACAAAAACTAAGTAACGGAAGAAAAAATCCTATGACAAGTACTAGATAATGGTGTATAGAATAACCACAAAAAACCGCAAGGCAATCGATTCGTTGGGTTTCGAGAAATTTTGGGTACCGATTTGAAAAACGTGGTTTTGAGAAAAACGCGTTTGAAAATTTGGGAATGAATAAATCATGAAATTTGTCAATTTACATGGAATCATCGATACCAGGCCCATAGTGTAGCTCTTCTACGGTCGACGGAATGTTCATAGCTTCTAAATCCTCGACCTCGACCATCTAGGTGTATATCTCTCCTCAACAAAATTGTGTACTAAATTTTATGAACGAATATTAATAATCGAAAAAGTTATAAACAATCTCGTAAAGGACCTTTGAATGTAAGGGGCCTAACGGCTTGCTTGCACGGCTGTTACGCATATGGAAAACTGGGAAAACTCAGGGAATTTCATTCTTCCTGGAATAATCAGGAAAAAGTCAGAGAATTTTGAAGTCTCTGGTATTTTTCCGGAATTTACTTTTTGCAAAACTTTACGAAAAATTAAACCGACTTGAAAAAAAACCCGCAAAGTATAAAAATAAATATTTTTGTATATTTTTAATATTTATATTATTCTTCGTTACATACAAACAAAAACTTATGTAAGTGCCAAAAATTGAAAATTGAAAAAGCTAAAATCTAATTTGCTACATACTCTTGACACATCCCTGGACATTTTACAGAGTTTACGTTTTGCAAGAATTACGAAAAATTAAACCGACTTGAATACAAAACTGAAAAGTATAAAAATAAATATATTTTTAATATTTATGTTATTCTTGATTATATACAAAAAAAACTTATGTGAGTGCCAAAAATTGAAAATTTCAAAAACTAAAAACTAATTTATTCTAAAGCTCTATACATTTGCATTCGATTTGTCGATACATACCCGCACAATTATTATTTTAGATAGGTGTTTATATATATGTTTTATTTATAGACAGCGACATAAAAATTTCCGTTTTCAATGAAGAACAGGTTCTGTATTTGCTTTTAATGTATTTTTTTTCTACTTTACAAGTGTTTAAATTATTTTCCGAACTTCGGTTAAAAAAAATTCTTTCAATATTTAACATTTACATATATTCGATCTTAGGAAAAATGATCCTCTTTATTTGACCCCAATCTCTATAGAATATTTGTAAAACCCGTGTGAAGAACCTGGAAAAGTCAGGGAATTTCTGAGTCAGTAATGCGTAGCAACCAGGACTTGATTTTGCCACCCCCCCCCCGGTTGATTCGAAAAAAAAAACAAGTTTTTCTTCTCAAAATCGATAATATTAGCTAAGACTTGACCGAGCCCTTTCTTTATCGTGTTCCAATTACGAATAAAAAATTAGGGATTTTTTTTGTTATTCACCGAGGAAAAATTACGATATGATTAATAACTAATGAAAAAAGAATTTTAAGAAACAAAATGTTTGTCAAGACTAAACCACTATTACACTACATAAGTGGACCGAATTTCAAGTAAAACCGTTCATTAGATGTCGAGAAATCGTGTACACCGTTTTGAAAAACATAGTGGCGAGAAAAACGTTTTACTACACGGACAAAAATACGGCCTCAAATTCTAACACTGGTTGCCAGAATTCTAATATTCAGTGCTAAAAAAGTATAGCAGTTTACTGCCAGTTCGGAATTCTAAGACTTGTTATAGAAGTGTAAAAATGATTCTCACACCGTATAGTAAAAATGATGCGTGCATATTACATTTAAATTATTCTCGCATAGGCGCGAGCCCTATATGCTGTGTAGTAAAAATAATGCGTGCATATTACATCTGAAACTATTCTCGCAAAGGCGCGAGTTATATTTTCATATGGATTTTACTATACGCATGGCATAAATCTTCGGCGTAAAAATATTACGAAGTTATTCGTAAAATGTGACTCTTTATACCGTACTTTTCGTAGAATACTGGAAACTAATTGTTCCAATCACGTGGGCAAAATATTTTGTGAATACTACAGAAAATCACAATATGCCGAATAAAATGTATTATTTGTATCAGTTCACGTGCCATATCGTAGGTTAAAATTTAAATTTCTTCATTATTACTATACCATGATTACAATTTTCATCTTCCATTCAATACTTTTTGATATTTAATGATATTTTTTTTAGATGCATAGTATTAATTCGAAACTTCGAGGCCCCTGTTTTCTCCGTGTAGCCGTTCTATCATTGTAATCACGAGATTACCTTTAATTTGCGATTCCTCCATCATATGTTGGATTTTCTCTTTTCAATTTGAGTTGTCTCAAGCGACGAACGAGTGCTCGTGATTTTCACAGAAGCGTAACTCCTTAAAGCAGCTACGAAAATTCTTCTGCTAGTCACATTTTTCTAAACTTTATCATTAATATTTTCTTTAAACATTCGGTGACTCCTGTTTTTATTGTCGTGACGGAATCTTTAGATGTTTATACACGCGTGAGTACCTTATGTCACGTATCTAAAGTTATGTACGGTATAAATTGAAATGACGTTGAAGTTTGCATTGTTGGAATGCAACGAAACTGTATTTCCCAAATTTTCTTAGGCAGATTTGAGCTAGGAAAATAACGCAAACGTTTTTTCAAAATCTTATGTAGCCTCTCTTAAAAGCTTGTGTACAACCTCAATTTGCAAAATATGACTGGATAATAATGAAAATAAGGAATTTGAAAGAATTTTCGTTGCATCCCAACGATGCAAACTTCAGCCCCGTTAAATTAAATTGAAAGAGAACACAAACATAACCGATCGAAAAGTATCACATTACATTGGTAAAATATCATTAGAATTTCGATTCGTCAACGCTTTTTCGCGTGACATCGATTCAAAGTTAAAAAACGACCGGTGATAAGCTCCCTACTGTATAAAGTATAAAGGGTACGCGGATTTTTTTAAATTACATGGCATCAAGACGCTGCCGCGTCTCTTGACTAGATACAAATGTGGTCAGCGTGTCTTCTCCATAAAGTGCCATATAAATGGGACGATTTTTAGAGTCGTAATTTCTCGTTAAGCGGATAGGCCACTCTAGAGGCCGAAAAAAAGGCTTTTTGGGGATTGTTTTTTTTTTCAGAAAAACTACAAAATAACTTGAGATTACAAAAAGGGTGTTTATCATACATATGAGTGACTGTATACAATAATTTTTTTGAAGCGATTAATTTCAAAATGGTGGCTGTGCAGCGTTTATCTCAAAACTGCATTTTTTATGTTGGCCGGAAACATAACTCAGACAATTTTCAACCGATTCACTTGAAATGTTGAATATATCTTGAAAAAAACATTGTCTATGGAAGTACGGAGGTTTTTTTTTATATTGCATAGTTCATTTTTTATTAACAATTATCCGACGATTTTTTAGGCCAATTTTTCAATCTCCAAAAATTTGCCTTAAAAATCGTCAGATAATTGTTAATAACAAATGAACTATGCAATAAAAAAAAATCCTCCGTACTTTCGTAGACAATGTTTTTTTAAAGATATATTCAACATTTCAAGTGAATCGGTTAAAAATTGTCTGAGTTATGTTTTCGGCCAACTTAAAAAATGCAGTTTTGAGATAAACGCTGCACAGCTGCGATTCTGAAATTGATCGCTTCAAAAAAATTATTGCATACAGTCACTAATATGTATGATAAACACCCTTTTTGTCATCTCGATTTATTTTGTAGTTTTTCTGAAAAAAAAAAATCCCCAAAAAGCCTATTTTTTTTGCCCCCAGAGTGGCCTAAGGCCTTCAACGTTCGGTAACTTGGCTTGAAGTTTTACCAGTATACTGGCATGGATTTTGACTTGATTATAGACGAAACCAGTCAATTGTTGAAGATTCGGGTTCGTGAAAAAAAAAATCTGCAGAGATTACACGAAGTGCAACTATTTCATGGCATTGAAAATGTAATCAGACTTTTCGGGCATTGAAAACCAGGTACATGTAAATGATATGACTTGGTTTTCATTATTTTTCAAAAAATATTGATGCACTGAGGTATATTATTGGGTTCGTTTACATCTCTTTGGGTTTCTTTGGGTTTGTTCGTATAATAATTGTTATATAATTTTTTAATTGATAAGATTAGAATTGGGTGGGGCGAGAGCATTTTTCAACCTATTACAGACATTCAGCATGTCAAGGCTCCCCCTACGCTACTACAACACAGTGGCAGTGGAGTGTGTGTAGCGTTAGTTTCGTCTGACATCCAGCCGCATAAAAAATATTAGGGGTTCAAAGTCGTTCAAGGTCATTTCGAACACCTATTAAAATGAAATATAAATCTAAATATTTCGGATCACTACTAGATATTTGGTAGTGATCCGAGATATTTAGATTTGTATAATCGATATTGACCTTGAATGACCTTGAACGACTATGATCCTCTAATGTTTTCTATGCGGCTTGAGATTCTCCACAAATGGTTGAAAAAAAATTGTACCATTTAAAAAAGTCGAGGTGGCCTTCACTGTGCGTGAGCGCCTCCACCGAAATAAAAAAAATTGATCGCATTTGATGGCCCCCTTCACACCGTATAACTTTTGTCTGGAACTTTTTTTTTGTGACGTCGATGATTACCGAGTTATTTCGGGTGGCAGAGATAAGAGGGACACCCTGTATACAATTTTAAAAGCATTTCCAATGCTAAAACCTTAAATTGTCAAGAAAATGTTTTCGCTAATAATGAAAGTTTTCGATAAGAATTTTCATTGCAATCCAACGTTGCAAACTACAACAGCATTTGAATCCATACTATGACACGTTCCAGCCACGTGGGTGAGGCTGCGATGGAAGAACCTGCGTGATACTTACTGCCGCATACTGAAGTACAAGAACAAAACGGACAAGGGTGGTCGTAGGAAGAAGTGGGTGTTCGAGGATCACCTGAGTTTCCTTAAATTCCCGTGAGTACCCGAGTAAAAATCATTGTATATACTTAGATAGAATTATACAAACATGATATACAATCATATATATTGTTATATAGGTTTATACATAATTGTATATAATCCTATACATTCGTATATATAATTCGATATAAATGTACTTCCATCAAATTTGATTTGATAAAATTATACATAGTTCTGTATATAATTATATATATACGTGAAAATTTTATTTACGGTATATAAAATTGTATATGACTGTATATGAGTACTTTTATTTTCTTTTGAAATACATATAATTGTATATATCTTTATATGGCTTCATATATGATTAGATATAGAAAAAGTTTTCTTCGGTTTTATTCGCATACGGAAGCAGGTAAATCAAAAGATTGTTTATTAAAAGTTAACAAATTATGTATTGATGCAATATATTTACCAAACTTGATTACAATTATTTGGTTTCTTACAGAGATAATTTCCAATTCTGATCAGTTGATTAATATTAGTTTTTTCTTGATATTTTACTAACAAAATGTCATCGTTTTCTTCGACTGGTATAATATGTGTCACAATAGCTTTTTTTTCCGCATGACAAAACATATCAACGTATTTTACATTGAAACGTTGAATTATATAATATAAACGCGAGTAAAAATGAATATATATAAACATATATGATTGTATATTAATTGATAATATACAATTGTATACAAAAATTGGCCCGATAGAATTTTATATATTTGCATATAAACGTATACAATTGTATATACTAATATACAGTTACATACGATAGTATATTAGTATATACAATTATATGTGTTTATGTATATTCATTTTTACTCGAGTAACGACTACCAATATACGCCCGATCTCCCTTTCATCCACTACAAGACGGTACAATCGTTGGTGAGCCTGAATTAACCATCGATGCACGCGACAGGTACGAGCCGGATTATCAGCCCCAGTGCGTCGAGCTGTCGGACGAATACATCCAGGAAATAAACAACGGGGGTATAGATTGTCAGGGTCTGCTGGATCAGTTGGAGGACCGAGAGGACGACGATTACAGCGAGTACTTGGAGGTATTGGAGGAAACGACCGCCGATCCCGTCTTGGAGGATTGCGAATTTCCGGAAATTTGCGACGGCGGCCAAGCGAAATATTCCGGGCGTGCGATCTCCGAGAGCGATAGCAAAACGAGTCAGCAGCAGGACATGGACGAGTACGTCCAACAGATACAATCGAAATTCCGTAAGATCAGACCAAAGAAGATAAAACTCGAAGAGCCAACAAACGTCGAAGTCACCAACAGTTACAGCGTATTGAAAAGGCCATCTTGCAGAACAGCCACGTTGAACAACGTCAACAGCGCCGCGACCGATACGACCTCCGTACAAACAATCGTAGCGACACGTCCGCCCATCGCGCCCTCACCGCAAATCGTGTCTCCCCCACGAGAAACAACCAGGCACGATCCTACCAACAGCAGCACCCAACTGTTCTTCAGCAGTATGGCACGAACGGTCAAATTGTTGCCTCTGAGAGCGCAGGTCGAAATTAAAATGGCCGTTTGCAAAATCGTCACCGAGGCCGAGATGAAACACTCGACTGCCTCCTCCGTGAATACGCAACGGTTTATCACACCACCCGGCATGATACCGAAATTAGTATTAGTCCCGTGCAGTATGATCGACAAGCCTGGCAATTCCGGATGACCGCCTCTTGCGGCTACGTACAAAAATTCATCGATATTCATGAGGGATCAGTGCAATGTGGCGAGCACGCATCGTTTGGACGCACAGTTGCGGCCGAAGCGGGTGAAATCTTGTCGACACCTCGAAACCGCGAGCATAGAGAAATAATTATATTTGATATTTATTATAATAATATAGTGAAAATGAATTCCGATTATTTGAGGCAGTAGCGATTGCTCTTCGAGAATCACGCCATTGTTCGAGTCAGCTGAGAGAAAACAAAAACAAACAGCATCCATTTTAAAATGACAATAACCTTTATTTCGTTCGTTAAATACAAGAATGAGATACTATGTACATTTATTACACGTGTGTGATCGTGGACGTTTGCCCAACGTTCTGCAATCGATATTTTCGTCGCCGCGACGATCTTTTTCATTCTTGAGAGCACGAGAAAGTAAAAGAGAGACAGGCGTGAGCCGGTCCCAGACACGTCGCGAGTATTCGCGAGTGGAGGCACTTGCGAGTAGTGTAGGGACGAAACCTTGGAGAGTATCGACACTCGTTCGTACTCGTACTTGGCCCTTTTCCGATTAAGGTAATCCTATCGCTTCACACTAGTCATCCCACTGATCATACTTGAGACTTGTACAATTTATACTTTTAACATGTGCAAAAAAATAATTTGTAATAAATAAAATGTTCGATGTGTGAACTGTTGAATGAAGAATGTTCACGTGTAATTAGAAAAATGAAAAAATAGTTATTCCAACGATCCGCGCAGTATTTCTAGGTTTGATATTTGGCAACATTGGTTCTATCTCCGTCTCTTTTTAATCAATCAGGCGATTATGACCTCCATGCTATTCAACGTCGATCTGTCAAAATAATGTCAGGGGCGGGAAATATAAAGCATTGTATTCGGGCCTCGACTGGTAAAAAGCGTGGAAAATTTGTGTCGGCGAAATATGTCGGTTAAAAATGAAATATGTGTGGAAATTCGAATGAGTGAGATGAGGTTAGGACCACAGTCAGCTGATGCCTTGCTGTCACGTCTTTTTATCGTAGCAAGTGGTGATAAATCCAATACCGGAAGTTCAAATTAAACTTGATATTACATAAAAATTAGGTCAATACGCGTTATTTTTCCTGAGAGCATTGGATTACTACAAGTGTTAAGTATGTAAATCTGATTATTTTTAAGAATCTGGCGGATTCCCACTATTATATACACTTTTGGAGCGACCGGAAATTGGTCTTTTGTATGCCGTCTCGGAATTCCTTCACAAAAATACGCAATTAAAAAAAAAATTCTCTGTAATTAGGTCGATAACCGACCCTGAAAATTTACAGAGACGATTATTAATATATTTAGTGAAACTCGAAAAAAAAATGAAAATCCTATGGATTGAAACCTGGCGATAGGACCACCTTAATGTCGGTAAATTGTCGCGAGCACGGTTTTATATACAGGTCTTGAAACGACGGTAATGTGGGAAGTTTCGCTTAGCGTCTAAATTTTGCTTCAATTTTTGGCCGCTAGGTGCGCATAGGAAAGGGGATCTGCGCGACAGAGAAAGCAATATAGTGTGCGAAAGAGACAGCAATCTTGAAGACTTGACAATGGTTTGCCGAAAGCGATTGAACAAAAAGTAAACTTGAGCAATAATCTTTCCCTCGCCATCGCGTTTATCCACTTTTTGAGGACGAATTTTTCTTCAAAATGTTTTTCACAAACAAACTGCGTTGGTTTTAACTCCACTCCGGGAATCGCTGCTTGCCACTTTTTTTAAGTTCGTAGTCTTGGCACTTTACATATCAAGCATTTAGACCTATCTTTACACCTCGTTTTACATTGAAGTACCGCAGAGGATTTCGTCATTGTCACGGAATTAAACTGTCGATAACAGTTGTTTAGACGTATCCAACTTTTTTCATACGCGTGAACGATTTTCAACTGTTATACGCCTATACGATAAAACAATTTATGATCGGTTCAGGCCAGTCTATCCTGTCCTCCCCCGATCACAACGGCACACGGTGGCGGCGATAAGAAAGAAAAGCTTGAACACTAACAAGGAACATCCCTCAGGTGACACTCTTCGATTTTGTTGAAATTTGCACATGTTATAAAGCACCGAAAAGTAAGCGATACTCAGACTTGCCATCGGCTAAACTCGTAAATAATTGCACTCGCGAACAGTCGCGATGTGTCTGGGGCCGACTATAGAGGAGAGACGATCATGCGAATATCGACGAGTCGATATCGAGGACCATCAGTCACCAAAGCGGGGATGAGCGGAACTAGGAAAAAGCAACCAATCAACGGCTGAATTCACGTCCATCGAAGCTGAGCCGGAAGATTCTATTGGTTGCTTTTTCCTAACCCCGCTCATCTCCGCTGTGGTAGATGATGGCCCTAACACGTCACAGCTAATAGTTTCGTTCCAACTTCTACGCATTCGTTTTCATCCTTTTTCGTTACTCATTGACCAACGAAATGTCGCGTATCAGCCATATGGAAGACAATTTCGATATTCGCTGATGTATATGAATTTTATTCCGCGTTGGAATGTCTGTGAACGGCGATAATTTTGTACACTCATGCGTTTACTTCGTGTGTGCTGAATGCGGTATGAAAAACTCGAAATTTTCATTCGAAAACACAGGACAGCTCAGAGGAACAGGGTTTAAAAAAATGCGTATAAAAAATTTCGGTGAAATATCCGTACGTTCCAATGTTATGCAAAGATCGAATGAAGAAACATCGATATTTTTTCGTTTGCGCTCAATGGCCCAGGGCCGAGCGTGCATTGATGCGGCTGATATATACGTTCTTTGACGTTGTAAGATCATATTCGTTTCACGATTGGTACAGGCATGCTATTACGAACTGGTGGCCACCTCGCGGGCCATTCACTACCGGCGAAGAAGCTGGAAACACCCTCCGGAGCTTTTTGACCGGATGCTGTCGAAAAAACAAAATCGTTCAAACTAGAATCTGCTTGAGGGCTTAGGGTAGTGAAAATCGAAAAGAATTCGATTGTCGCTTGAGGCAACGCAAACTGAAGAGGAAAGTCCAACATATAGCGCAGAAATCGCAGATTGAAGGTAAATCTTATGGTTACGACGATAGAACCGCTAGTAAAACTTTAAACGTGTTTTTCCCGAAACTGTTTTTCAAAACGGTGTACACGATTTATCAACATATTATGAACGGATTTACTTGAAATTTGGTACACTCGTTCAATGTAATAGTAGTTTAGTCTTGAACGACGTTTTTCGTCTTAACTTTTTTTAAATTATTTATTAACAATAATAATGTAATTTTTCCTCGAAAATTGAACAAAAATTGTTTGCGATGATTGAAACGCGATAATTAAAAAGCAGGTCAAGTCTTAGCCAATGTTATCTCGCCCCTAGTCAGTTCCCCTAAATCAATTCCCTTAAATTCACTTCCCCTAAATCAGATCCTCTAAAATTTATTCCCCAATGTCATCTCTCCTAAATAAAGAAAAAAGGACAAGACAAGTGATTAATTGAGTTTGTTTGGGTTTGTTTGTAACGTGACTGCATAACGTCATACAGCATAACGTCATGCAGTTATTCACTCAATAAAAATCTCTTTGAAATCCCCTATTGTATTGTCCTTTTTTATTTAGGGGAAACTACATAGGGAAACTAGATTTAGGGGATCTGATTTTGGAGAAATGATTTAAGGGAATCGACTTTAGGGTAAATGAGGGTGTTAACTATTTTAAGAAAAGTCATTTCTTTGTTTCAGATCACCCGGGTCGCCAAAATCAAGTACACCGTTGAGCCCCTCACGTTCAAAGGTCCTTCACGAGATTGTTTATAACTTCTTTGATGACTCATGTCTCTAAATGGTTAAAAATTGCAAACAACCATGTGCAAGGTCGCTTAGTGAGTAAAAAAATAGAAAATAAGGAACCGTACAATGTTGTTTTTTTTTAAATCTTTCGTAACTTTTTATGCCGATCGAAAATTGCAAAGCTCATCCATACTTCTAGCCGATAGTGTACATTTGTATTCGCGTTTTCCTGTCGGGGTTATTCACAGCCTCTTATCAAAATAGGTGCACCCAAACTTGTCACCCTATGCGATTCGAGAACATACGCGCGAGCCTACTGGGCCTTCAGCCCTTCCGTCCACCTTTTTCTTTCTTATCTGAGATTCTGAAACATTAAAAAAAATGTATTATTGCACTTTTGCATCGGTTGTCGTTCGCGGCTGGGGATTCCGGCCGATGCGTCGTTGCTCATCGATGGACGAAAAAAAAAAAGATTCACTCCCAGCAGCGCGGATTCGGAGACTAGATATAATTGAGTTTGCGAGATTCAGGATGAGAGAGCGAGACCGAGCCGGGCCAATACCATTTCCTTTCGTAGTCGTGTTATCTCCCAGTAAATGTCGTGTACTGAAATTACGTTTGAATACAACATTCTCACGTGATCAAATTTTCGTATCGCTCAACGATACTTTGATATTACGAATAACTCACAAGGAACATCACTCAAGGGGGTATTCCTCTGTGGAAACTTCAAAAAATCGTTTTTTTTTTTTTCATATTATAGCGTGAACTTTCAAGAATATTTTAAGATCAACCGGACGCTAAAATTCCTACCCCCCTTAAAATTGTTTTTCCGCAGATAGAAAAAAAATACGTGTCTAATAGTTTTCAATGCTTTATCACATATGTGAGTTTCAACAAAATCGACGGTGGACACCTAAGTGATGTTCCTTGCGAGACTGATACGAGCAACGAGTTAAAATTTCGAACTTACTCGAACTCTTTACGAGCCCACGCTCGATGTATCTCAAATAATTGAGAAAATCGCAAACAGCGATAATCTGGAAACAAAACGGATACAAAATTAATACCGAAACGATCGTAGGAGCTCAGAATGGTCAACTTTTCCAGGGAAAATTCGACCGGAAAACTTACGCGATTGCGGCAGATCTGGGATATACAGTGCCATTGATTTTCCTGATCCGATAATCTCATACGATAATGACACTGTCGCGGCGCTTCCAAGAGGGCGCATTTTCTGCAAATGAAAAAATAAAGATTAGAATATTGGAGTACAAAAGATCGTTCCAATTCGACTGGGGATACGATTCCCTGGGCAATGCAGAGCTTATGCACAGTGGAAATTATTGGACTTTGTCAATGAGCGAAAAACACGATTTTGAAGTTTGCATCGTTGCAACGCAATAACATTTTTTTTATTTGCAACGCTCCACTTTTTCGGCCGATTCAGGTTACTAAACTCGAGGCCTAAAAGTCTCAAAAAAGCCTCGTTTCCCAAAAAAACAAGGCTTTTTTGGGATTTTTTTTTTGAAAATACTAATAAAGCAATCAAAATGAGGTATATTATTAAGACCATTGAGGTGAAACGTGGTAGAAATATTCATAATATTGCCACCTACTACTTGACGTGAATTATTTTTGAAAAAATTAGGAAAAAACAAGTACTTTATTAACCCAAATTCTACCGAAATTTTGCGTCGAATCTCGATTTCTTTTAAATGCGTGTCATCTTCTTAAATGTGCCTTTTCTTCATTGTAATTACTGTCAAATAGAAACTATACATTTTCTAACTGAAAAAATGTTGGAATTTTTTTGCAATTTTGCCCCATATAATAAGAAGACATATGGCAACACCGCATATATGCACGTATCCAATGGTCGTGTTCGTTGGGGCTCATCATTTTGATATGAACAAGTGCGCATGCGCATAATGATGCGCTCCTTTCATTGCGTAGTTGTGCGTTGCGCATCATTATGCGCATGCGCACTTGTGCGTCTCAAAATGATGAGACCCACCGAACACGACCAATGGTCGTGCTAGTTGGGTCTCATCATTTTGATACGAACAAGTGCGCATGCGCATACTGATGGGCAATTGATGATGCGCTCGTTTCATTGCGTAATTGTGCGTTGCGCATAATGACGCGCAACTGATGATGCGCTCGTTTCATTGCGTAATTGTGCGTTGCGCATGATGACGCGCAACTGATGATGCGCTCGTTTCATTGCGCATGATTATGCGCATGCGCACTTGTTCGTATCAAAATGATGAGACCCAACGAACACGACCAATGACGTGAGTTTGCGCGGCATATTTAAAATAATACTGCAACACAAATTTTTGGAAGTAACTTTTGATCGAACAAAGTTTTTAATTAGTTATAAATGAACCAACACTTTTATTTGTTAATAAAGATAACATGAACAATATAAAATATTAATATTGATAATGCAAATATTCGTTTATGACAAAATTTCTAACTTTACGAACACGGTAATTATTTTTTTCTCGAAATATTGAAAAATACTGTTCTGCGGTGTTGCCATCTGTCTTATTATACGGGACAAATATTTTTTACGGAAAATTATTCTGTCTAAATTTCAATGCAGACCCTGCAGTGTTGAAAGTTGCAATTTTAAAATCCATTATCTCCCAATCTAAATAGTCGACTGTTCTGAAATTTCACTCAAACATGCATAATGATATGAACAATGTCAGGTTAAAATTTGAACAAAATCTATAGAAATCAAAATTGCGCGCTCGTGCTACCTCAAATGATTCATAAGAGTTTGGAATAATATTCGTTTTAGTCACTAATATCAATACTTTTACCGTAACTGAAACTTTAGTCACTATACTAATTTCCATCCGTTCTCACGTTCGACGAAAACTCACTTGGGAAAAGCGAGTTTATTTTTCTCGCTGACGGCCTCGATGAAGATAATGCCGTCGAGTACGGCCTGACGAACTCTGGCCCCGAGCTCGACGTTTGGAAAATCGAGGGACAGATCGATGTCCTCGATGAATACTCGAGCGACAAAGGGATCGCTCTTATCGACGCACGGGCTGGCTTTCCATCGTAAAAATTCAGCGTGCACACGGGGATCGACCTCGACGCCGAAGTCTTTGTTCGGCTCTCGTTCCCTGTCCCTCTGTTGGCTGTCACGTTCGCGCTCTCTGTCGCGCTCCTTCTCCCTCTCGCGATCCCATTCGCGCTCGGCCGGATGTGAATCGTTGGGAAGCGAAGTGCGCGGCTCTTTTACCGGCGAATCCGGGGGCGAACTCTCGCGTCCGTATTTCAGATTAAAGTGCGACGGCGAGCGTCGATGTTTCTTCGCGAACAGGCCCTGCTGCGACGAATCTTCCGAATTCCCGGACGATCGACATCTCGTGTCGATCTGCGGATGCAAGTGGGGGTTAGGTCTTGCCGGGGTTGACGTTAGCACCAGCGTCTTCAAGGCTGCCACCTCGGCGGCCAACACTTCAGCCTTCATTCGACTCTCCTCCAACAGTCTTTCGGCGTTTGCCTGACGCATGTTCGCCGCTCGCACCATGTTGTGCGCCTCCTGAGGGGAAAATACAGATTCAAGTTCCGGTTGTTGCTAAATCATTTTTGAACGCTGCGCGCAGAAACGAAGTTCCTACGCTAATACATTGTGCGACGTCACCAGTGCCAACTTATTGTAGCTAAATATTAATGTAGGCAGCCCCCTGACACTGGCCTACTATTCCTATACGATAAACGAAAACGCGTTTTGTTCCGGCTTTTTAGTTCTTGTAATCGCCACTACCTAGCGTGGGCTGTTATGTGACTTCGGCTCTAAATACTTCGATCAGATGAACGATTCGATACTTTCGTTTCGTGCTGTTATCGTTATTGCGATGACAGCACGAACTGTTACAGCGATAACAGAATCCATCATACACGCGGATAATGGTTTTCGAAAAGTTATCTACACTATACTTTTATTCATGTAAAATATTGGAAGGACCGGTGCAACGTGCATATATATACATGCCTGTCACACGACTACTAGCGCCACAGTGCGGCAAGGACGAGTACGACTGAATATCGCGAAAGTTGTCAAATGTACGGTAGATAATCGTAATTGTTATTTACATATATGGTCATTGAAGGAGTTAGGATTATCAGAAAATTATGTGTTGATGTTTAAACATCCTATTAAAATAGACACGAGCTTTGGCAACGTCGCACGGTTATGTCGTAATTCGAGGCTGTTAGGTTGAGTGCAGTGACTGTCACGGGTCGCAGCTGTGTTACGCGCGTTTCGTGCCGGTCGGCGTTTTAGGAGGTTATGTCAGAGCAAAAGGAGGCAACAAATGATTGAGAAAAAAAGATTAGTGCGCCGCAAAGTTTCCGATGGTAAAGACGATTTGTCAGTGCTCGTACCCACAAGCATCGTACTATGCTCACCGAAGCTAGAAAAAAGGGAATACATCATAATAAATAAATGAATAAGTTCCCCTTAGTCGCATTTGACATTAACGTATTTGAAATTGGCGCGCCAGGTTCTTGATTGATTCTGCTCAGCGGGCTGACACTCCCAGGTAGAAATTTCAAAATAGCTGTCTATTAGTTGTCCAAATGGGTACCAAATGTCCGCTTGGAAGTTACCTATAAGTTATCATGTGTCCAACAGTTATCTTTTTGGATGGTTGTTGACTTAAAGATAACTTCCGGGCGGACATTTGGCACCCTTTTAACCGACTTTTGGACAACTTTTTGAAAATTGCTACCTGGGCTGGTAGATAAATGCTGGTCGCAAAATGTCCTTGCCGCACTGTGGCGCCAGTAGTCGTGTACCAGGCATGCATATATAAGTTGCACCGGTGTTTCGAATATTGTACATGTATAAAAGTCTAGTGTAAATAACTTTATGAAAACCATTGTTCGCGTGAATGATGGATTCTGTTATCGCTGTAACAGATCGTGCTTGTATCGCAATAACGATAACAGCACGAAACGAAAGTATCGAATCGTTCAGCTCATCGGAGTGTTTAGAGCCCAAGGCTGTCACATAACAGCCAACGCTAGGTGGTGGCGATTTCAAGAACTAAAAAGCCGGGACAAAACCCGTTTTCGTTTATCGTATATAAGAATAGTAGGCCAGTGTCAGGTGGCTGGTTCTGCTATTCCCATAGTTCTGACGTTGCCACATTTTAATACATACTCCTCAACAAGCCTCACTTTTTCGTAAACTGGCCGCATATTTTTCATACCTTTTCATTAATTAGATCGGTAACCTGTCTATTTTTTTCGGTAATATTGTTCCGTACATTCTCCCGCACACAATGTTCGTTTTTCGGGTCACTTTCTTCATAAATGCGGAAGGCATACACGATAAATTGAAATGGTAACAACGTTGCCCCGTACAGCCACTGCGATCAAGTGGGGATTGATGTAAACGCTAAAACTTAATATTTAATTAACGAGTGCGGAAACCTCCGTTCTGCTTTTGCCAGTATATTCAGAAAATATACCATAACAATTAGTAAAATCAATATCTATTCACCCCAATATTTTTAAGCAACAATCTTAAGGTTGTTATGGAGTCTAACCATCGCGGGTGAAGTACGAGGGGAGTGCCCTATGCTTATGCATGGAGCAGATTGACTGTTACCAACTGTTAGGTATCGAATAATCGTCACGTTAAACGTATGTTTTCGAACTATTTTTCTACATCTATTTGTAAAAATAAGCATTTTTAAACATTCGGTGATTCCATGAAATGTTTTCATTACTTTGTATAATCATTTTCTATAACTTTTTCTCGCTCAATTAACGCGAGACGAATTGGCAACGTCGTAAATCGTGGTATATGATAATGCGGAGGTTGGCAGCAGTGTCGCGAAGTTGGAGACATACGCGCCCCGTTCGTAACCTCAATATCAGCCGATGGAGCTGTCAACAATGAATATCGGTTCGAAAAAAAAAATTCGATGGAAAAATAGCGTTTACCAAAGCTGTCTATAACCTGAAAGAAACAAAAAAATGAAAAAACAAATCCCTTTTTTTTAGCCTAGAAATGTATAGAAAATTATAATTTCCGAATATAGTTGTCAAATAAATATCAAGTCATTATTACTAAATGAGAGAAGAAGTGCAAATGATGTTCGTTGTTAATTATCCTGACCGAGCAGTTTGAGGTTCCTGGGCATAATTAGCGAATACGGATAAGATAGGTAGCATTTGTACCGTCTACAACGTTGCCATGATTGCACAGCCTGATATTTTGCTTGCTTGATTTTCGCACAATTTCGCTATTAAAACATTAATAATTTTATTACGGTACTGTGAATCCTCATTCGCACGGTACCAAGGGTTAGTCCGTTGAAAAGCATGGAGGTTAAACTCGCCTGGTTGAGTAAAAAGAGACGGAGATAGAACCAATGTTGCCAAATATCAAACCTAGAAATACTGCGCGGATCGTTGGAATAACTATTTTTTTCATTTTTCTAATAACATGTAAACATTCATTAAGGGGTGAGATGCAGTCAGAATTTTCAAAAAATTGATTTTTTTAAAACATTTTCTTGAAGTATGATGTTTCGAAAATATTCCCTGAAAATTTCAAGTCAATTCGATGAATAGTTTCCGGGATATCCCACAATTAGTGAAGGGGCGTTGGTTCCCCATGGCAGGTAGCGGCTAACAAACGCGCAAACGATAATACCCGGGGAGGCAGAATGCTTCCAAGACAACAACAAATTGATATTTCGGAAGCTTCCACATCGGCAGAAGCCCTATTGTATGGGCCAGGAATTGATGATTCGATGTAAGTAATTTTTTAATTAGTATTTCTATACATAAATCAAGTATAAAATTGGAAAACTCTTTCAGCAATTTTCAAAAATTTATTACTCAAAAACTATGAACTTTGGCAACATTTTATAAAGAATACTTTCGTTTTGAAATTGCCCAAAATGTTAAAAAAATAATCATTTATCCCGAAAAACTTCAATTTAAAAAAAAATTGTTTTCACAATTGGCTATAAACAATTGAATGCACGACTTTTCGGCAAGAAATAAAATAAAAAAGTTTAGCTTCATCCATCGGGCTAAAAAATTTACGAACATATAATACCGTATCCACATCGAAAACCTTTAAACGCGTTTTTCTCGAAACTAGGTTTTTCAAGTCGATGACCACTATAATTCAAAAACCACTCTATGGATTTTGATCAAATTTGGTGTCCTTATTGATAGCATTAAAAACTAGTCCTTGATCGAAGGATTTTCATTTTTGTTGAAAATTTATATTTTTTTTAACAATAAACGAGCGATTTTTTGGTCGAAAATCGAAAGTTATCTGTCGGAAGCCGCCATTTTGTTAATCTTTGAAAAAAAAGCTTCGATTAAGAACTAGATTTATTATTAAACTAATGATTTTTTTTTCTTTTTTTTTTTAATTTCTGATGATCCAGTAAAATTTTATGATGGTCATCGCAAAGCACTACATGCCGAAGGGGGTCCGACAATATTTTCCTTTGAAAATTTGTACAAGTCAAGTTGAAATATAACATAAAAAGTCTGTGTAACTACTTTTGTAAAACAAACTTGATGAATAGAAAAAAAATTATTGAAAATGCTCGTTTTTTCACGCCTCTGACTGCATCTCACACGTTAAAGAGTTTACACATGGACAATTTTAGTTATTACGAATTATTCTTTTTGTATGTGTTAAAAAAATAAATTTTACAAGTCTCAAGTATGATCAGTGGTATGACTAGTGTGAAGCGATAGGACTACCTTAAATAAATATTTCAAGATAAGAATCAGTCGTTCGTGCAGATCTCTGATATGTTGGCGTCCTGAAGGTATTTTCTATGTTGTATTACATTGCCACACTCGTAAGTATAAGTATTCAAGAATAATGAAATCAAATGTGTTCAGCTACGGCGTCTGTCTGTGATTTCGGCCGAATCCTTCATTTGGAGGTTAAAGTGAACGGTGTCACATCGCGGGTGATTTGAGACTGCCTGGCGACTAGCCTGAGGTAGATTGTCTTCAAGTTATAAATAAGAATCTTAGTTTTGCGGTCAGCATAGAAAATTATAGTATCATGCTAATTTCAACGAGTTTTCATATATGACGATTACCGGTTCAGCAGAGCAAAAACTGCCGATTAATCGCCGCGGCTGTCGCTAAATGGGAGAAAGTTGGCAAAAAAAGATCTTACGAATCGAATATTAATTTATAGAAAATCAGAAAAGGCATATTGGGTCCGTTATTAGCTTGTCTGAAGAATCCACGGACCAGTAACCGTCATACACATATTCGCGATACTAAAAAGATATACATATAAATAAACGTTGTCGATAACCAGGGCGTGGCCATGTCGACAATTGGGTACGTCTCGAACACAGGTGAACATCACTTGATCGAAAAAATATTCAAAATTATTTTATCATAAAATAGGTGTTTATAATGATTGAAAATTAATAAAAATTATCTCTATTATTAATTATTTGTTAAATTAATAAAGTTGTGTGTAAGAGAAATTTTTGTCTTAAACTGTTAGTCAAATGTTTCAAAAAGCAGCAAAGAATTTGTGACTGACTAAAAATGATTCGGCAGTTCAATATGCAGATGCAATCGAGTCAACAAAAGTCTACGGACCTTTGCATAATTACTTAAAGCAGTATGAACGCATGTGATGATTAGTGGGACGTTCACACGGTGATGACTAGACCACACGTCATGGCGGCATGACGGTGACCCGTAAAATAGCGTCTTACAACATTTACGAAATATTTTCTCCAAAACTGTACCAGGCACGAGAAATTCACAGTGACGTTCTTCTTCGCAATAAAAAAAACTGATCAAGAATGATTCATAATAACTTCCACTCACTTCCCGAGTTGAGCTATATAAATTTGTAAATTTGAGCGATCTGCTCAACGGGCTACATCTACCTGGGTGGATAAAAAAACAGCATTTTCCAAAAATATTTTAATTAAATATTTTAACCGCCAAATTCGCCAAATACCAAAAATATTTGAATAAAATATTTCAACCGCCAAATTCGCCAAACTTCAATTGTATCACGTTTTAGCTATATTCCCCGAAAATTTAATTGGAATATTCCTAAAATTGAATGAGCTACAGCGTCTAACAGTCGGCCGGGCGAGCGGAAGGGGTGGGAGTCGAAATATCGATGGATCAATATTCAGATGGGCTGAAATATCGAATCAAAAAATGTCGAATGTTTGAATATAGATAGATCAATGTTCGGAGGGTTTATATAGTCGTAAATAAAAATTCCGAATACGGATATCTCGAAGTTGAAATATAGCGAAAAACAATAACCGATTAAAAAAATATCGAGAGACATAATATCGATTTGCTTATATAAATAACACCAAATAATTTGAGAAGACGAATCTTCGAATTGTAAATATAGCGACGGTTCAAAAAACAGAAAGCATTAAATCGAACGGTCAAAAAATCGAGTGGTTAAAATAGCGAAGGGTCAAAATGTCGAACGGCCCGGATGGCGAAAACTTGTGATCGAGCAGTACATTCCTTGCGCTTCAGAGCGAAGCTGAGAGATGGCGCTGGCGGTCAGTCGAGCCAATGCTACTTGCGCATCATAATGAAGGTGGCAGATAGCGTTAGCGATCGGCCGGGACATGGAGACTAGAGTAAAGGAGCCCGAACGCAATGCTGGCGAAATGGTTGTGAAAGTGATGAATGATCCGCGGATTGTACCCGCCTGGAGGCGCTACCACTGCTGGCTCCGTCCGCGCGGTGATTTCGAATCGCAATTTCGTATATTTCTTCGATCCGCAATTTGTCGTATATTTCTTTCTTATTAGCGCGGTTTATAATACTTAAGAGTAATATTGATATGCTTTTGTTTAAATTATGAAATGATAATATATCAGTAATTTTTTACTTGGAGGTGATCTATACTGTAATTGTTTTATTTGTATACGGTAACACGTACGATTAAAGAGCCATAATGTGAATATTGCATACTGGATTTTCAAGAAAAATATTTTTTTCGTCGCTACAAAAAGAAATAATAAAATGTATAATTTACATCAAGCCTCAAATCAACCAACAAAACCGAATCTAAACCCCAGGCGGGGCAACAACTTAAATATTAGAAAACTACCTATTCTGGTGACGGAAGGGACATGCGGGGTAAACGCAATATTTACCCATGGCGAAGTGAAATCAAAAAATAAATCCAATTGAATGTTATAGGTAATACATTATAACGAAATGGGAGCGAGGGGGATTTATATTAAAGGATTTGCATATTTAACCTAAAAAACGTTTTTTTTTATCCAAGCACCATGCATTACATTTTTGCTGTATCAAAGGAATCTCTAATAGCATTAAAATTGATGGCAATTATAATTAAATTCGGCAAAGATAGCATGCAATAAAAGAAATACAAACGATTTGGCAAAATGAATCAACATGTAGTTGCACATGCCGATGTCAATATTTGTCAATATTTTCGCCAATTCGCGAATTAATTGCATAAACATAATATTAAGGTTCAGTTCTTACCTTTATTGGATCGTCTTTTTCTGTTTTGATTTTATAAATACTTTTAATACCGAAATATCACTCAACGATGCGTGACAGCGTAAACTGTATGTAACTGACATACATATAATACTCACATATATAGTAACTGACAGTAATACGTCACTGTATGTATGTCACAAACACTGCTAAGCCGGTCCTCACGCACCTATCCTATTCGGTACCAGGCGCTGGTATCGCTTGCGGATATTTTTTGAACTACAAGATCTTTCATCACTTTCGCGATCCACTTTTCGACGATTCCGCCATATGCGTTCGGGCTCCTTTACTCTAGTCTCCATGGGCCGGGACGGCATCCATACCATGTTCGCCATTTTGGCATTCGCCATTTTGACATTCGCCATTTCGGACCTTCGATATTTTGCGTCTCGATATATTGCTTTTCGCTATAGGCGGTATTACGAATATTAGATACTCGCTTTTTTCTGTTTCGAAGATATGGACGTTATAGATTCTTCGAATCTATATTTGTATGTCTCAAATTGCAAACGATCTGAATATACGCTTTCAGATAAATGACCTCTCGAATAAATGATGCTTCGCTTTATAGTCCTTCGATTTTTTATTCGGTCGAAACATTAAATTTCGAATAATTAAACCTTCGCTATTTTGAGAGTCCTTAATTCTGTCGTTTCGAAATATTTGTCGATCTATATTTGGTCCTTCGATATTTTGATCCCCACCCGAGCGGAAGCAGCATCATTCTTCAAACTTTAAACGCGTTTTCTCGAAACACTGTTTACAAAGTCGGTGGACATGATATCTCGAGCACCACTTGATGGATTGTTTCCAAATTTACAGGAGATACTAAAAGAACCATTTAAAGGTCGTTGACGATCTTACTTTTGCAAAATTGATCTTCATTTTTTTATGGTTACGGAAAAATGACGACTTTTTCCATAGATTTTGTATGCTCGAGTTTCAATTCGTCGTCACATTGTTGAAAAAAACATGATTTTAAAAATCGACGATCGTCAACGACTCGTATTTATTGTTAACTTCAATAACCCGTTTGGTTTTTCGATTTCAGATGGACCGTTTAAGCGGGAGAGTGTCCACCGCCAAACGTTGCGAAAAAAATTTCATCATCCGCCGGCGGCCATGTTTTTGTTATTTTTCGGTGATTTTTTTTTGAGGCTCTCAATATATCGTCCTTGCTATTGCAATTCGTGCTATGTGATTTTCGGACGACTTTACATGAGGGCCGAAAAACTTATTGCAATATCGACAAATTTTCAGCTTGGGGTCACGTGACGTTTGCATCAGCTGAATGAAGCGTTCTGATTGGTTATTGACAAAGAACGTTTTACGGATGCGTTCAGAATTGAAATTTTTAACATAATGGTCACAAAGGCATAGAACTTTTTTTTAACGACCATATTCTCTTTCGTGTTGGAAAAAATGCTTTTCTTTTTTAGCAACCGTTTACTTAAAAAAATCGGAATTCGACAATTTTTCCGGGTCTTTAGGTAGATGTAGTTGATTGGGGTAGAATATCCATAAGTGAATATCCATGAGTGAATATCCATAAGTGAGTATAGTATATAACCCAAACAATCCCAAACAAACTTGAACTTTTACCGAGCCTTCTCTTTATTAAATTTTTTTTTTAAATGCTCATCTTTCTTCGTCTTTTACCTTCAATACTCACTTATCTCTGCCTCCCGCCATTTCTGGCACTCATTTCTACGCTATACTCACTCATGGAAATTCACTTATGGACATTCGACGACAATGATGTAGTTAAGGGGTCTCCTCACTTTAGATGCTAAAAAAGGCTATTTTCATGGATATTTTTTCATAGGTTTATATTATAAATATTGATACAAAAGTTGTTACACTTAATACATACACTTTCGAGATAAATAAAAAAAAAATTTCATGTCTTTATGTAACCCAAACAAACTTTAAACGCGATTTCTCCAAATAACGTTTTTCGACGGCTTGTTGATAAAATCTTCGAACTACTGAACCGATCCTCATGAAATTTCAACCACATATTCTTTACCACTATAGCTATAGCGCATTTCAAGGATTTTTAAAATTTTGATATTTACTATTTTTTTTTGCCAAAAACGGTGAAAAAACACTTTGTTTGTTTTTTTCGAAAAATGTCCGCCATTTTGTTATTTTTGCATATATCAAAAATCGTATGATATGCGTTATAGCCATTAATATACGGAATCTAAAACCGTTTGATTTTTTTGTTTCGTATGACCCATCTCCGAGATTTCATCAACAGCGCAGACCTACAATTTTTTGGGACATTTTTTAACTACCATTTTCGTCTATAAATAGTGAATTAAATGAATCATTTTTTTAAAGTGTATTTCGAAAGTGTATTTATTAAGTGTAACAACTTTTATATCAATATCTATAATATGAACCTATCGAAATAATTCACGAAAATAGCCTTTTTTAGAGTCTAACGTGAGAAGACCCCTTAAGGTGTCGATTACTGGGTACCTTAGTCTCACATTGTAAATCCTGATTACTTGGGCTCAGTACTGCAATCTTTGGAAATAACGTAGCAAAATAGAAATAATTCTTTGTCCTCATCTTAGGGGGCGTACACGAATTACGTAACGCGAAAATTCCCAATTTTTGACGCCCCTCCCTCCCACCACGTAACGGGACCGTAACGCTTGGCCCCCTCCCCTGTTCCGTTACGTAACGGGTGCTTTGTCGTCAATAATTGCGATTTTTTTCATAGACATGACTCATTATGAAAGGATCGGGTTTATACTCAAGTATATATTCATCTAGTTTTATACCAATTTTTATGACAAAATCTTATAAATTAACCGAGATGCATGCCTTGATTCGATGACGAAAAAAAAAATGTCTCTTCATTGTCCCATCGATATCTTTATGAAAGTTTATCTGTAAATTAAAAGTCAACAATTTATCGATATCTATACAAATGTAGCTATCGTTATGCGTAGCCGTTTTTTTTTTTTCACAAAATGCCGACAGTTTGAACATTTTTTTCTATTTTCAGGGCCCTTTTTCTGTATCAAGCAGTCTTTAGAAATAGTAATTATCAAATGTTAAAAACGCGGATACGTACAGCCTTGGTCACAGCGACAACAAAAATGTTTTTTAAAAAATTGAAAATTGGTTGATAAGTTTTTAAGTATTCGCTCGGACAAGGTCGAAAAAACTACGTTTCGAGAAAAACACGTAGAAAGTTTTCGTTCCGTGTTTCTTGATGACTATAACGCCGTTAATTTTCGGACTTGTGAATAAAAATATTGCCATCATATTTTTCAATACATCTACGTTCAAGAATTATTCAAAAAAAAATTTCCTTCAAATTTCGCTTGGGGGATCCGGGAGAGCTACTGTGCAAGTTCTGTGCGCAGTGATTTTCCCCCTCAACTGACATTGCGTATAGAAAACTGTGAACTGTCCGCGGTAAAGTTGCACTCGAGGTTTAAATTAACATGCAGTGAACTTGACCCCCCGGGTACGCAGACCGTAACGCTTGGCCGACCCCCCCCCCCCCTTCCCCCAATTGCGTTACGTAATTTACGTACGGCCACTTATGGCATTTCTCGTCAATAAGGACCCGTAACAATTTTTTTGGTTCTTCCTTCACGCTCGTATTTCCGGAAAGAGAAGAATGAAAAAAGGAAGTAGCGAAAGTTCACACCTGAAAAAGGCTGGCAGTGAGTTCCTCGACTTCTTGCTCGACGTCCTGCCTGAATCTTGACAGTCTTAAAACCTCCTCGTCCTTGAGCTTGAGTTCATCGTGAGCTTTTTTCAATTCCTCCTGGAGTTTCGCGATTGCGTGCTCTTTGACTTCGGCGACAGTTTTTTCCCATAGCAGAGTGGTAGGTGATGGCACCTCGTCGTCAGTTTGCTCTTCCGTCGTACCGTCAGCTGTGTCGTTACGTTTCGCGGTGATGACATCGGTCGCGTCGCTCGTGGTCTTCCTCGATTGTTCTCGGGAATCCCGAAATTCCGATTTCTGCTTGTGCGAGTCGCACGATACCGAGGGCTTCGGGACTTGCTCGTTTCGCGGCAGGCTCTCGGTCTCGAGCCTCAGATCCAACGGTCTCGTTGTGTTTACGCTCGTGAATTCCGCGTTCGCGCTGCTCCTCGAAGGTCGTCGCTGCTTCGGATCCTTGCCTCGCGACTCGAAAGTCTCCTTACTCGTCGTACTCTTCTCCGCGATGCCGTTTCGATGTCTCGACGCTATTGCGACGCTCGTTGATGACGATTTTTCGTTGTACGTGAAACGCCCGGGTATCTCGATCGAACTGAAATTACAATCGCATTTTTATCAGTCATTCATTCGTCACTTATCATTTTTATTACGAGCTTTTATTTAAGGGGTGAAATGCAGTGGGAGTTTTCAAAAAATCGGTTTTTTAATTACATTCTCTTGAAGTATGACGTTTCGAAAATATTCCCTGAAAATGCCAAGCCCATACGATGAATAGTTTTCGGGATACCCGACAATTAGTGAAGGGGCGTCGGGGCTCACAAACGCGCGAACGATAATATCCGGAAAGGCAGAATGCTTCGAAGACAACAACAAAATGATATTTTGGAAGCTTCCACATCGGCAGAAGCCCTGTTGTATGGGCCAGGGATTGATGATTCGATGTAAGTAATTTTTTAATTAGTATTTCTATACATAAATGCAAGTGTAAAAATGGAAGTCTTTTAGAAATTTTCAAAAATTTATTACTTAAAAAATATGAACTTTAGCAACATTTTATAAAGAATACTTTCGTTTTAAAATTGCCCAAAATATTAAAAAAATAATAATTCATCCCGAGAAACTTCAATTTTTTGAAAAATTGTTTCAACAATTGGCTATAAACAATTGAATGCTCGACTTTTCGGCGAAAATTGTGATATTCGAATTCAGCGGATCAAAAGACATGAAAAAAGTTTAGTTTCATCGATCGAGCTCAAAATTTTACGAACATATATCCACATAGAAAAACTTTAAGGGGGGATTGTCTTTTTTTTCGCAAAATTTACCGCTTTTTGGGAATTTTTTTGTGAAGAAAGTATACAACGGAAAACTTGTGAAACTTGGCATATAGTTTTATTGATCTGTTTACTACACACAAAAATTTTTTTAAACAATTTCATCGAAAAATCCGCCTCCCACCCCCCTCGACGCGCGATGGTCCTTTTTTGATGGTGTGCACGATTTCTCAAAAACTATTCAACCGATTGCCTTCAAATTTGGACAGAATGCTCAGCTGACATCCTTTTATCGTTTGATGAAGCAAAAAAGCAATACGTTTAATAGTTTTTTATTTATAACAAAAAATCGATCAATTTTTTTCGAAAAATCGATACTTCAAGTTCAAAACGTCACCAAATCGTCAATTTTTTTTCCCTTCATCGAACGATAGCTATATGTGTCTAAAGTAAAATGCTCTTTGGGTTTTTGTTGCAGGATGAACGTGAAGGCTGTAATCGTGCACACCATCAAAAAAGGACCATCGCGCGTCCAGGGGGGTGGGAGGCGGATTTTTTGATGAAATTGTTTAAAAAATTTTTTGTATGTAGTAAACAGATCAATAAAACTATATGCCAAGTTTCACAAGTTTTCCGTTGTATACTTTCTTCACGAAAAAATTCCCAAGAAGCGGTAAATTTTGCGAAAAAAAAAGACAATCCCCCCTTAAACGCGCTTTTCTCGAAACTATGTTTTTCAAGTCGATGACCACTATAATTCAAAAACCACTCGATGGATTTTGATGAAATTTGGTGTGCTTATTGATAGCATTAAAAACTAGTCCTTAATCGAAGGTTTTTCATTTTTGTTGAAAATTTCTATTAGGTGCGCAACTATGTTCCCGCTGTTTTTCCAAGAGATGGCTCCACTAGTAAGTGCTGCTTGATTGTGACATAACCAAAACGTCATGAACCAAGCTTAGACATATGGTAAACAAACCGCCTTGATACATTAGGTATTTGTTTTTGCGTCGTATACTTTGGGTTGTGTGAAAATGTCTGATTCTGTGCCAAATAATCGTCATTTGCGGAAAGTGTTGCTTTTCTTCTTTCATTCGAGGAAAACGGCTGTTGAAGCGCATCGAGAACTCCAAAAAGTTTACGGAGATGCTGCTCTAAGTGAAACAACGTGCCGTGATTGGTTCCCTTGCTTCAAGGACGGTGATTTCGATGTTGACGACCGTTCACGTGAAGGAAGACCAAAAACCTTCGAAGACGCTGAATTGGAGGCATTGCTCGATGAGGATCGGTGCCAAACGCAAAAAGGGCTTGCTTCAGCATTAGGAGTTACCCGCCAAGCCATTTCCAAGCGATTGCATGCGTTCGGAATGATTCAAAAACAAGGAACTTGGGTTCCGTATGATTTGAAGCCGAGAGACGTTGAGCGTCGTTTTTTCGCCTGTGAACAACTGCTCCAGCGGCAAAAAAGAAGGGTCTTCTTCATCGCATCGTTACGGGTGATGAAAAATGGATTCATTACAGCAACCCAAAGAGAACAAAATCATGGTGACTGCCCGGTCATGCTTCTACGTCGTCGGCTCGGCCGGATATTCACGCTGCGAAGGTTTTGCTGTGTATTTGGTGGGACCAGGGCGGTGTTCTTTATTATGAGCTGTTGAAACCGAACGAAACCATCACTGGGGAACGGTATCGAACTCAATTGATGCGATTGAGCCGAGCACTGCGCGAAAAGCGGCCACGATACGAGCAGAGGCACGAAAAAGTGATTTTACAGCATGAAAATGCTCGGCCTCACGTTGCCAAACCCGTTAAAACCTACTTAGGAACGCTCAAATGGGAAGTCCTACCCCACCCGCCATATTCCCCAGATATTGCGCCGTCCGATTATTACTTGTTCCGTTCGATGGCACATGGTCTGGCTAATCAGCACTTCTGCTCATATGAAGACATCTCAAACTGTCTTGATTCGTGGATAGCCTCAAAAGACGGACACTTCTACCGTAACGGTACTCGAGCTCTGCCAGAAAGATGGGAAAAAGTTGTCGCTAGCGATGGGCAATATTTTGAATGATTCATTTGCAACCATTTTTTCACAATAAAGTGGCATTTTCATAAAAAAAAAACAGCGAGAACTTAGTTGCGCACCTGATATTTTTTTTTAACAATAAAAGAGCGATTTTTTGGTCGAAAATCGAAAGTTATCTGTCGGAGCTGCCATTTGGTTAATTTTTGAAAAAAAAAGCTTCGATTAAGGACTAGATTTATTATCAAGCCAATGATTTTTTACTGTTTTTTTTTTTATTTCAGATGATCCAGTAAAATTTTATGATGGTCACCGCAAAGTACAACATGCCGAAGGGCGTCCGACAAAGATGGCGATATTTTTATAAATAATCAATATTTTTCTTTGAAAATTTGTACAAGTCAAGTTGGAATATAACATAAAAAGTCTGTGTAACCACTTTTGTAAAACAAACTTAATGACTATAAAGAAAAAAATGATCGAAAATGCTCGTCTTTTCACGCCTCTGACTGCATCTCACCCCTTAAGGTAATCCGATCGCCAGGCTTCAATCCATAGGATTTTCATTTTTTTAAGCTCCACTAAATATATGAATATTCGTCGCTTTGAAATTTCAGGGTCGGTTATCGACCTCATTACAGAGAGAAAAACATATTCAAATTGCGTATTTTTGTGAAGGAATTCCGAGGCGACATGTAAAAACCCAATTTCCGGTCGCTACAAAAGTGTAGATAATAGTGGGAATCCGTCAGATTCTTAAAAATAATCAAATTTACATACTTAACACTTATGATAATCCAATGCTCTCAGAAAAAAATCCGCTCATTGACCTAACTTTCATGTAATATCAAGTTTAATTTGAACTTCCGGTATTGGATTTATTACCACGTGCTACGGTAAAGAGACGTGGCAGCAAGGCAACAGCTGACTGCAGTCCTAACCTCATCTCACTCATTCGAATTCCCACACATATTTCATTTTTAACCGACAGATTTCGCCGACACAAATTTTCCACGCTTTTCACCAGTCGTGGCCCGAATACAATGCTTTATATTTCCCGCACCTGACATTGTTTTGATAGATCGACGCTGAAAAGCATGGAGGTCAAACTCGCCTGGTTGAGTAAAAAGAGACGGAGATAGAACCAATGTTGCCAAATATCAAACCTAGAAATACTGCGCGGATCGTTGGAATAACTATTTTTTTCATTTTTCTAATTACATGTGAACATTCATTAAACAGTTTCCACATGGAACATCTTAGTTATTACGAATTGTTCTGTTTTGCATGTGTTTAAAATATAAATTGTACAAGTCTCAAGTATGATCAGTGGTATGACTAGTGTGAAGCGATATGATTACTTCAACCTGCTTCGTTCGTATGTCTTTCCGATTCAAAATTTGTAATCCGATAATCCGATTGAGCTGAAATTTGGCATGCCTATGTGTCAAGCACCTCTTTTACTTGATGTCTTCCTGTCGGCCACTATAACGTTTATTCTATTATATATTTTGACTTCAAAAGATTTGTAAAGCTTATTTAAATGTTAATGAAGATTATGTAAAAACAATGAGATTTATTATTTCGATGCTTTGCCCGTAAAAAATTATTGAAAAAGCCGTAAAAAAACAGCCGAGAAACTAGAGGACCGCGTTAAAAGGTACACGAACGTAGATATTTTTAAAATATGAAATACATATTTTAAAAGCTTTAAACGTTAAACGTCATAAGGACTAATACTACTTTAAAATTTATAAAAAGAAACCCTCAACTTTTGAAATTTATATTTCATATTTCTAAAATATCTACATTTATCGAGCTTTTAAGTAATTGCATCTATGATGAGTGACCAAGGAAGGGATTTTGTGTAGTTAAATTGTTCAGATTTTGAATTTTATTGAACATTATTTTTAACTTTTTAGTAAAGTACCTTTTGAATGAAAGCTTGTTTTTGCAAAGTTTTCATTGCGTTTATTTTATTTTTATCATTATCACCGTTACCAACGACGGGAAGGAGATAGAAACTTACTTTGCACGTTTTCGCACGTTTGTACAGCTGTCAAAATACAATATTCTCTTCGCGGCTTACGCGCGAAGACGTGAATTTTGCATTTGCGAAACCAGATGGAATAAATTGTATTAAGAAACATTGGAAATTTTGGAATCGAAGGTCGTCAGATTACTCTTCTGCTAACAGCTGACATTTATTATGATTTTAGTGTTAGAATTTTTGTTAAATAAAAAAAAGCGAACTTTCGTCGGGGAAAAATATTTTGATCGGTATGAATGAAGTTTAAGCGTTCGAACATTGCATATGTGTTTGTAGTATGAGGACAAAACTCTTCTGCGAATACTTTTATTTTACTTACTATTTTTATTTATTTTAAAGTTTATTTTAATTTATTTTCAATATTATTTTAATTTATTTTCAGTATTATTTTTATTCTTTTTCTGTTTTATTTTCATTTACTTTGTCAACAAAAATTTAAACATTATTAAAAGTCCCCCTTAATTTTCTCCCTATCATGCTGGTAGTCGCTTTTTTTTCTTCAAAGCCAAACGTCTTAAGGTGTACCCTCACGACTTTTTGCTTCGAAAAGAAACAAAAAAATTCGCAAAGAAAAGTTCAAAATGGAGCGAAATTTGATTAAATTAATTTTTTTCATAACCTTCGAACACTGTCTAAAAGCAAATCAAATAAAACAAAAATGTTTTAAAAAATTCGAGCAGTTCAGATTTAAAAATCCGTCGATAAAAATAGAAGGAAAAATAAATGAATACGAACCGTTCTGGCGAAAATTTGGCATCGTCTTCGTCGAAGAGGCTCGTCGGTTCCTGATCCTTGCTCGCGTAACCGAATAGGTCTGTTGCGGCTCTCGCGAGATCGGATTTCATGATTGGATGAGGTGGATGCATCGACGTGCCGGCGCAATCGGCCTCGTCGGCGTAAAGTTCATCCTCGTCGGTCGTGTACTCCTCGTCACCGGTCGTTCCCGTACTGCCGGCTCTGCGGTGCTTCGTCGTTAGCGGACGATACGCGTACTCGCTACCACCGGTCACCGAATCACTCGAGTCCATCGAATTTGGCTGCTGTTGTTCGACCGCCTTCATCGTGTTTAATTTATTCGCCCAACCGCCTGTCGAAATCCCTGAACGAAACGGAACGATAACGGATTCGGTTAAGACGAAAGAACCTTTTTCTTCGCATTTTTAACATCTTAAGGAGGTTTGAGCGTTAGCCACAATCCACGGTTAAATTTAATATAAAGATACATATTACTGTTTAGACTATACTGAGTTTTTATGAATTTTTTCAACTTTTTTCACCATCAAACACCAGAGATAAAAAAATTGTTTGATGTATGTAATTTAACGTGCGGTTAGATGGACAAGACTTTCACATTAAAGGTTATGTAATTTTTTTTGTTATTTAGCACCAAGTTAAACCATTTCTAACAACGAATTAACGCAAAATGAACCTTTGTCAACATTTAGAAAAAAAAATCCTCATCTTGCCCATCGTAAACCATGTGCCAATAATCTCGTGACGTAAATATGAATAGGCATAATTATAAATTACTCAAATTTAATTGTGAATTGTATAAAACATTCGTTGTCGTTGTTTTTTTCATGATAATCATCGATAATGTTATACTTTTTCAAGTTGGTAGTAACACAAAAGTTTTTCTACTTTACGTAATAAATATATTAAAATGCATAATTTTGCTTTTTAATTATATATTTGAAAAAATTAGCATATACAGAATAAATCTGTACCTCGTATGCATTTTTTTGGGGTTCATTGAAAAAAAAAAATGAATAAACCGTCATTTAACTCAACTGAATCGCTCCAACGTCTTTAAATACGAAATTGTCAATGATTTATTTGTCATTCTCAAAGACTAGAGTCACGATTGTTGAAGTTTTCATTTTTTCATACAAGGCGCCTAGAATTCAGTTAAATTTATTAATATTGTATTTAATTTAAATCAATTACGTTTCTTAATTGTATCGAATTCACATTCAGTTAAAATTATTCAAATTTAATTAAATTCGAATTCTCTTAAATTTGATTAGAATCTTCAATGAGACTTTTCTAATTCAATGAGATAAGAATTTAATTGAATTTAAATTAGATTAAAATCGAAATTTGAATTCAATTGAAATCGAATTGAGTTTAAATCCAAATGAAATCGAATTAATTAAAATTCGATTAAATTATTTTCTAATTGAATTTAAATTCAATAAATTATCTTCTAGTTGGATACAAATCAAATTCAATATTAAAAAAATAAAAATTATTCAGAGTTTGCAATTCATAATTCCTATTAACCCTCCCTCTCATTGGAGCTTCACTTCCATTACTGTGTCCATATCCACGATGAGTTTTTTCCGTACACACGTAATTTCAGTAAAATATCAGACCCATACGTATTTTTCGCAGTTAAAAAAACCTCCTATACATGTATCGCTATAAAAATTAAGGTGCTGCTTCTCGTAGCTGTCACGTCTCGATGCTTCGAAGTGGATTATGAAGAGGCTCGAGTATATACTCGATTACAAGATTGCCCCGACATTTGTACCGTGCACGTTTGCTGGATGATCTCTCGTGGCTTTCAAGTCCGGATTAATCCGGAGCAGAGTCTAATACGAGCAATTGCTCTTTGCCAGAGCTCTCTTGCGTTCTTTCTCTAGTCGTCCTCGGTTCTCTTTTATGAGACCTTTGTATCTAGGCTCCATAACGTCTGGACCGAGTTACACAGTAGCATTTTTCTCAGTGTGGACACACCCACACACAGACTGGGGAAGAAAGGCTCGAGGCACATCTTCTGGTCTGAAGCCTCGTTGGTACGTGCTCTTTGACCCACTCGAGCACGTCTGAGAAAGGCGAAATAACGAACGTTCATATGGGCAAATTATTACTCGAAACGTTAAACGTTCAAAAAATTCTAAAGTTCATCCGTTTGAGTTCGAATAAATTTTTTTTTAATCCAAAACAGGTTGTAACATTCTGTCGGGGTCGACATTTATTTTAATTGATATATTAAGTATTAAAAATAAATGTTTCAATACTTTTACTAATTATCATTAAAAATAAATATTAAGGGGTGAGATGCAGTCGGAATTTTCAAAAAATCTATTTTTTAAAACATTTTCTCGAAGTATGACGTTTCGAAAATATTTCCTGAAAACTTCAAGCCCATACGATGAATGGTTTCCGGGATATCCCACAATTAGTGAAGGGGCGACGGGGCTCACAAACGCGCGAACGATATTATCCGGGGAGGCAGAATGCTTCAAAAACAACAACAAATTGATATTTTGGAAGCTTCCACTTCGGCAGAAGCCCTATTGTATGGGTCAGGAATTGATGATTCGATGTAAGTAATTTTTTAATTAGTATTTCTATACATAAATCAAGTGTAAAATTGAAAAAGTCTTGCAGAAATTTTCAAAAATGTATTACTCAAAAACTATGAACTTTAGCCAAATTTTATAGAGAATACTTTCGTTTTAAAATTGCCCAAAATGTAAAAAAATAATAATTCATCCCGAAAAACTTTAATCTATTGAAAAATTGTTTTAACAATTGGCTATAAACAATTGAATGCTCGGCTTTTCGGCAAAATTTTGATATTTGGATTCAGCGGATCAAAATACATTTAAAAAATTTAGCTTCATCCATCGACTTCAAAATTTTACGAACATATAATACCGTATCCACATCGAAAAACTTTAAACGCGTTTTTCTCGAAACTATGTTTTTCAAGTCGGCGACCACTATCATTCAAAAACCACGCGATGGATTTTAATGAAATTCGGTGTGCTTATTGATAGCATTAAAAACTAGTCCTTAATCGAAGGACTTTCATTTTTGTTGAAAATTTATATTTTTTTTAACAATAAGCGAGCGATTTTTTGGTCGAAAATCGGAAGTTCTCTGACGGGAGCCGCCATTTTGTTAATTAAAAAAAGCTTCGATTAAGGACTAGATTTATTATTAAACTAATGATTTTTTTTTGGTTTTTTGATTTCAGATGATCCAGTAGAATTTTATGATGGTCACCGCAAAGCACTACATGCCGAAGGAGATCCGACAAGGATGACGATATTTTTTATAAATAATCAATATTTTTCTTTGAAAATTTATACAAGTCAAGTCAAAATATAACATAAAAAGTCTGTGTAACCACTTTTGTAAAACAAACTTAATTACTGTAAATGTTTTTTTTATTGAAAATGGTCGTTTTTTTACGCCTCTGACTGCATCTCACCCCTTAATGAATTAATCTTAAACAATATTTTTTCAATGTAAACGATGTTAATAAATTAATCTTAAAATAAATTTATATTCAAAATAAATATTCCAATATTTGGAATTATAAATTGCAAATATACTTCGAATTTCGAAGGAAGGTGTCGACTTATTCACACGAAATTTGGAATCCCACATCCTGTTGTTCCGTCGAACAGCTGGCCAAAAATCGACATACTTTATTCCAGCACGGAAGTTGCCTCGAATTACGCGCGTCGTTCGTGAGCGATCGGGCGTTCGGTTCACAAATTATTCGGCGGTTAATTTGAGCAAGTCGCGTGACGCAGTTCATGTCAAAAGAGTGACGTAAAAAAAAACGAGATGTTGGTAAAAGAAAGGGTGTTGAAAAAATATTGAAATGACCGCAATGGAGCAAAAGCGAATGCAAAATATGAGAAGAACATGCGATTTTCGCACGAGTTCGTACTTTTTTTTTACGTTTCAACCTTTTTTCCTTTTCGTTCAATAACACGTAGGTTTATTCGGCTAACGGGAAACGATTTAACGTTTTTGGTATTTTTTGCGACTGATGCCATCCTTTCATTATTTTACTTTTTTTTTCGCTGATGCAATTCTTTTGCGGTCAACCAGTTTGAGAACACATTTAGTTTTATAAAATCAGAAGAAGATATCACAGTTCATCATCATCATCATCATCATCATCATCATCATCATCATCATCATCATCATCATCATCATCATCATTATCATCATTATCATCATTATCATCATCATCATCATTATCATCATTATCATCATCATCATCATCATCATTACTATTGTTATCATTATAAGGACCTTCAGGCAAACAAGGACGGAGCCCAAGCAGGCACAGAAAGGGGGCCCCCCTGAAGTAATGCGAAAGCGCTTCCAGGATCGGGTCTCTTTACCATCTTGTTTAGGGTGTCGTTTTTTGTGGGTACAAATCCCATACGCCCGGAAATGCGGACCCTTTCGGGCTTCTTATCGAAGATTTTCCACAACCACCGCAAGAAAAATTGTTATCATTATCACAGATCATCATCATCATCATTATCATCATCATCAATTTTTTTCTTTGATTTAGGAGGGGGTAGAAATTCTTTATGCACCGATAGAGAATGATCTCCCGTGTGTCGGACTGCCCAGTATGGTATGCCGACTAAAAAACCATACTCCGTCGTGTCCGTCCCGCGGGGTGGCAACACGCTAGTATAACTTCACCCCTGCAGAACGTGTCCATCTTCTCGTTCGTGCCGTTTGTCTGTCCAAATTTCGGGGCTGATTTTACTCTGTCATTTTTCCTGTTCAGTCATCATCATTATCATCATCATACTCATCGTAATCATCATTATCACTATTGTTATCATTATCACAGATCATTATTATCATCATCATCGTAATTATCATCATCATTAACATCATCATCATCATTATCATCATCATCATCATTATCATCATCATCATCATTATCATCATCATCATCATCATCATCATCATCATCATTATCATCATCATCATCATTATCATCATCATCACCATTATCATCATCATCATCATCATTGTTATTATCACGAACATCATTATCATTATCATCATCATCATCATTATTATCATGAACATCATTATCATTATCATCATCATCATTATCATCATAATCATTATCATCATAATCATTATCGTCATAATCATTATCACCATAATCATTATCATCATAATCATTATCATCATTATCATTGATATCGTAATTTTTATTATTATTATTTCACCCTCCTCGTAGTCAAATTTGACTCTATTGTCCTGTCAGAGTCGACCGTCCAGAGCCATTATTCATCAAACTCAAATTACGGTCTCAGTTTGTCACGTACGAATCGGAGACAAGTACGTTTAATTGGTATATACCCAATTTTACCAAGCCCTTTGTGATCCCATCGTCCTTGCGGCCGCTCCATACCCAGGGGAGACAAAGAGATAGCGAGAGAGAAAGAGAGAGAGAGAGAGAGAGAGAGAGAGAGAGGGGTGGGGCAGAAAAGATTTTCATCTTCCCAGGCTGGCTTTGCGTAACCTCCGCAAAAGTTATAATATATCCAACGCCGAGACTCCCAACGTGTCCCCATTGCGTAATTTTTCAAAAGAATATTCTCGTACATAAAACGACGACGTAGAAAAAGCCAAATGCGAGTAACGTACTCACACACCCATAAACCGATAAATATTCTCATGCGTGAGAACTTGAAAACTTTTATTCAAACAAAATGAAAACGCTGAAGATGTGGGAACTTTACAGAATTCGTGCTACTCGAAGTTGAAATTTAGTGAAAAAATATTTTTGTCCCGCTACAAGGTCCGCTGTCGTTGAGCCACGCCGAAATAGGGCAGGCGTGGTCTTGATTTTTTGTTTGTTGAATAACTGTTTATTTATAACGAAGGACGCGATTCGGGTTGAGTAAAACTTGGACGGTGGCCCAAATGGATTCGTATTCCATTCGAATGAATTCCTTCACGCGTTATTCCATTTTTTTGATCGTGCAAATGCAGGGACATTTTTGTAATATCGTATCGGTACTCGTGGGGATGCGAGCGATGAAGATACGATTGCCGTTTCATTGTGTGTGGTCGCGGTTACTCCATTAGCAAGACCCGTGGGAATTGCGCGACGAAGCAAGTCGCGCCCATTTCGTAGCCGCTATATTTCAACACGCACATAAACACACGATGCGTGCGTAATCTTGAGAAAATCGTGCGTCGTAAATTTCCATCTGGAAATTCCCCCCGTCCGCGCCGGGATAATTTTCCTGACACGTGGAGAAATATTCGTTACGCTGTCTATTCATTGTTTCGAATTTCTGGTGCCCATTAATGTCCTGGGAATTTCGCGGCACGAAAATAATAGTCCGGGGAAACGAACAAAGGCTTTGGTTTTCTTTGTAATATCCGACAGGTTGATCCGAAATTTTTGAAAATCCAACCAAAACGATAGCAAAATAATTCACCTAAGTTAGAAAATGCTTGAATTTCATTATGTTGAAATTCGCATTGTTGGAACGCAACGAAAGTTTTTTTTACATTTTAATTTTCTTATTTTTATTGTTATACAAGATATTTTTTTCGTGGTTTTATACAGTATATTGCTAAATGAGAATTTTGAAAAAAGATTGCGAGATTTTTGTATGTGAAATGTATCAAAATAAATTAAAGGAATTTGGAAACATTGTCATTGCATTTCAACGATGCGAACTTCAACCTTGTTAAATTTAATTCAAAATTAAATTACTACCATTATTCTGAATAAATTTACTCCGGGAAAAAAATCGGCGTTACTTTACAGTCTGAAATTGTCTATCGGTTGACATTTTCGGGCTGCAATTTTATTTGACTGGGAGATTAAAATTGACTTTAAAAATCGATCGACAAAGTGTAACATTTTTGGAAACGCGCATTATTTTTCGAATAGCGCATCATCGTTAACATAATAATAGTAATCATAGCAATAATAATAATAGCAATGATTCTAACGCCATGTCGAAATGTTGCGCTTTTTTTTTATCTTTTTGACGTGAGTTGCAAAATTCGAAAGACCGAGAAATATTGACAACGAAGTGGAGGCGAAAATTTCTTTTTTTTTGACCGTCCTATTTCCAACTCTTCGGCATAATAACAAACTCTTCCCCATACACACAAAAAGCCATAGACTATCAAATCTCAGGCTGCATTGCTTTCAGCTTTGAATTTGATTACATTCATTAAAGGGTCAATTTCATCCCCCGGCAATTTTCCCTTCATTCTCATTTTTTCTTACTTCTCCCTCACGTTCTCCGGCGAGGCAATGATTTGGTTTCGCTCCCTCTGTATTTTCCTTGCCAGCCAAGCGGCGTTGCACGCGAGAAAGACCGGAACATCAGCGTCTGGGAACGAAATCGAGTTTTCCGCGATCACGTTAAGAGGAAACTGGTCGTGCTGGCGAACTTGTATCGCGTTCGCCAAAGTGCTCGGGGCTTAACTATATTACAAAGACGAAACGCTCGATCTGGGAAAATTCGATGCTTGAATAACTTGCTCCAGACGCAGAGCTCACGAAAAATTAAATTACAGTTTAGTTGGCAGATGTGAGAACAATTTTCAGTGAAATAATATTTGGGTTAATTTGGAATAGTTTTTTATTGCTTGAAGAACCAATAAAGATAATAACAAGAATGTAAGAATAATAGAAAAGGCCAGTATTTTCTTTAAATATTTTTTTTCCATAAAAAATGTAATAATAACAATAATAGTAAAAATAATTAAAAATGAGATAATAAAACAAAGGATAAAACATGATTTGAATTAAAATAAATTATTTTAATGCGAATAATTTTATTTAAAATGAAGTTGTTAATGACAATATAAATAATAGGTGCAGTTCCGAAACGGACATACCTCCGATTAATTTGGAATTTCATGCACCCATGTATTTTGACTCGCTGGTTACAAATACGGCAGTGAAAATACCCGCGAAATTGATTTTCACGGTAAAAACCCACAGAAACTGATTATTTAAAAGTGTTTCTTGGTTATTTTGATAAATGTTGATCTCAGAGAAAAATGTTTTCTACAAAAGTTGTAGCCTATAAAAAGACTGATTTTTTATGTTTCATACAGTTTTCGTCTAAAACTATTCTGTTTCGAGAAAAATGGGACAATGCTTCAATGAGTACGTTTAGCTAAATTCCATGAGTTTCAATATTATCTACTTACGTACGAGAAGGTTGGAGTTTGGTTGGGTTCGTTTCTTGTGTTGTGTGTTGTTTGGGTTTGTTTATTGTGTTGTGTGTCGTTTAGGTTTGTTTCTTGTGTTGTATGTTGTCTGGGTTTGTTTCTTGTGTTGTGAGTTGTTTGTTATTCACGTATGGGTATAGTGTTAAAGATCAAACTGCAACCTTCCCGCGGTAAAGTAGCTAGTATCGAAACTAATGGAGTTTAGGAAAATGTACTTTTTGGAGCATTATTTCATTTTTCTCGAAACAGCTTCATTTTAGACAAAACTTGTATGGAACATAGAAGATTATTCTTTTTATAGGCTACAACTTTTGTAGGGAACATTTTTCTCTAAGATCGACATTTATTGCAATAAAATAGAAAACATGTAAAAACTCAATTTTCATGAGTTTTCACTTTGAAAATCAAATTTGCGGGTATTTTTACTATCATATTCGAAATCAACTAGTAAACATTTCAACACAAAATTTTCATTCCATTAAACACGGAATTCCAAATTAATCGGAGGTATGTCCTTATCGAAACTTTATCCAAAATAATAAAATAATAATATAATATTAATGTCGAAGGCCTCGACTGCCGCACAATATTATTCTTCCGGTCTTGATGAAGATCGAGTCTAACCCCCGGGGGTAGGCGAATGTTTCCCAGTGCAAATTCAGGAAGTGCGTTGCCCGGAGCAATACAATCCAATAATAATCATAACGATAATAGAAATAGTAATGAATATTTAATATTATAATTAATAATAATAATAATTATTATCATCATCATCATTATTATTATTATTATTACTTTCTTAATAGGGACAAATACTCATAGAAAATATTACCTATTATTCTTTTTATAATAAAATAGGTAAAAAAAATACAATATTCTGTATGAATTATCTTTTTTTTTTTACTGAAGTCAACCGGATATTGTTTCTTCGCAAAAAAAGGCAGGTATTATTTCGAATAATCTTTTTTTCTATTAAAGAACATTCATTTGAAACAACTGCTTTTTCCTGCTATATTGTTTTGCGGGCAGCACCGTAAATTTAATTGCATGTAATTATAAAGAAACAACCGTATCTCCCGAGCGCCCAGGTTGGAGATCGATCCAAAAGCTTCCCATTGTATTCGGCAAAGCGTATACTGTCGAAACGACGGAGCAACAGTAGTAAAACTCCGAAAACTGTTCCAGTGATACGTCCACTTTGATGCTGATTCACATCAGCCCAATCCTCGAAATCGTACCCAGATTTATGCTAATTATTTTCTCTCGTTTCTAAGCTAACGGTGCGAGACAAGTCGACTACTTTTATACTCGAGAATTAGACTGGAAGTGACGCGCGAACACTTTGCAACGGCGATGCTGCTTAAAGTGAGAAATTTCGGCCACTTAAGGCCCTCTGGGGACTCGAGAGGTGAGTGCTGCAATTCCGGCAGGAATAGAATATCCTGGAAAGACCAGAGGGCAGTCGCGAAGTTTGTAGAATACTCGAAAAGTGTTGGGATTCAAATATATAACGATTTTATTTTAATTATTTTATATTGGTTATTTTATTTAAGTTATTTCATTTTTTTTCTTCTTTAATTATTTTATTTGCATTGATTTATTTCATTATTCTAATTTTCATTAATTTAAATGTAATAAAAGATAAAAATAAGGAGATTAAGCCCGGCCTTGTTTGGCTGATGTTTGAGGCGTATCAACATTTCCGAAGTATGCGACATATTTAAGACTCTTAAAGACAGAGACAAACAAAGAACGATACACACATACAACATTTTATTTTGATATTTAATATGAATATTAAGTATCAAACAATATTTATATTTAATATGAATATTAAATATCAAATAATATTGATATTTAATATAAATAGCAGTAGTAGTTTTACTTCCCAGGTATACCTTTCCGGATTTTTACACAGTACCCCCCTACGCATATTTTTTCTCCCATAAGATTATAATACAACACAATATAATTTATTTTTCTTGCTCATATTTTTTTGCTTCGTTTAATGGAAATATTAAATATCAAATACACTTCGCACAAAAATTAAAGGACGAAGAATTTTTTAGTGATTTTCAACACGCTTTTACCGCGTGAAAAATAATTTTAAAGCTTGAAGTCTCTAGTATCCAAACTTTCCTAATTTCTTTTTATTTTGCTGCAGGTATACGGCAATCAAAAGAGATATAACGAAACAAAAATTTTCGAAATTTTTTGTCGACCTTAAGAGTGTCCCTGGGTTTGGGTCAATTTTTTCTGACTATGCCAATGCCAGGGTCGGTAAGCTCGATTATTTAGCTTTAATTGGGTATTTTAACGGTTTATCTACGACAATTTGTTGCTGAGACATCAGTCCTTGAATGAAAAATCGCACTTTTGCCTTTGATCATTGATGTGTCATAAACTAATGATCATGCAGAAAATCGAAGGATGATTTTTAAAAACTTGTATTAATCCTCCATAAGTATCATTTATTGCTTCGGGCAATTTTTTTCGATCATGACGATCATAAAGTTACTACTACGATAATTTTCCACGCAGTAACAGCGTGTTAAAAATCATACATTTTTTTTTTACAAATGTCTTGTTCCTCTAATTTTTGTGCGAAATGTAATATTGATATAGAATATGATATATACCTGCAGAAATGTAATAATAGGAATATCTAAAAAAAACAGCATAATCTATATAAGTTGATAATAAACTAGAAACATTTCGAATAATTATTTCCACAAAATCATTACGAACAGTCAAAGCGAACGATCATCTTGATTGATTGATTCTATTTTGCAAATATAACAGTATGCATATAGAAATCAAACGATTTATTAATCGATCGCTTCGATCCGAAAATTGCTCATACTTAATCGTTCAAAATTAATTTGGGGAAGCAGTTCAAGAAAATGATTACGTATAATCACAGATGAGGATAATTCTTAAAGAGCTAAAAATAATTCATTCTATATTTTGATTACGAAATTTTGGCACAAACCTTTCTAAAACGAATGTGTCCCAAAATATCCACATCTATTTATATATTATTGGAATGTCCCCTTCGTCCACCCATTTACGCAATAATTTTCACAATAATGTCGTGGGACAAAAACGCGGAAAAGCAGGCCACCGCGATTGAAATGCGTTCGCAGTGTTCTTCGTTCGGGCTGTCGTGTGTGTTAATGTAAATCGTGTTGCATTACAGCGTTCTATGGAGATTGGTAGTTGCTCTGTTTTATGCAGATGGTAGTCCATGAGCAGGGAATATAAATAGCGAATGTATAATACAATAGTCGGATGGTTCGTTGAGCCAACGCCGGTAAGAATAATTATAACAGTAAATCGGGTCATCCGCAATATTCATCCCTCACAATTTTCTCTCCTTTCCATTATTTACATTTCGGAGAAACGGCTGCATCTAGAGTCACTTTCTTTCACGACCAAAAAAAATCGAACGAAATTACAGAAAATATTACAAAAAATCAAATTTTAAATAAAAAATAAATAAAGAAATTAATTACTTGAAAATAATTCAAAGTAACCTAAAATTACAAAAAAATATTTCGTAAATAAAATTGAGTTTGAGATAATAACAAATAAATAAATAAACTCCTCACAAATAATATTAAATAACCTCAAACTATTAAAAAACATATAATATAAGAAAAATCAAGTTTTCAAAAATAATAAAAGAATAAAGTAAATTACTCATAAATAATTTCAAATAACTAGTGAAGAAACTGGAACAATGGTTGCAAAAGAGCAGAAGGATAGAAATACACCGTAAAATAGAGGCGCGACTGCAAAATCAACCAGCAAAACAACTATGTGTTTTAGGCAATTCGATAAATCAGAATATTAATTAAGATAGATGTAGCAGAATAAGAAAACCAATGTAAATAATGAGAAACCCGATGTAAACACGTATGTAAAGGTGAAGGGAAGAAGCACTAGTCTAAACACCCTTAAAAGAGTATACAAGGAATAAATACAATTATTAATTCCAAATTATTTCAAACCACAAAAAAAATATGTCAAATGAAAAATCAAACTCTGAATAATAAAGAAAATAGAATAAATTACTCAAAAATAATTCCAAATATCCTAAAACTTCAAAAAAGTATTACGAATAAAAAATTTAACTTTACAAAGAAAAAAATGGATAACTTACACATAATTCTGAATAACCTAAATCTACAATAAAATATAATCACTAATAAGTTTCGTTTTCAAAGAAATCTACCTCTTTTGTATTTTGCAACGATGCACACTTCAACATCGTGAATAATCGTGAATGCGAATGGAGTCGAATCCCGACTACCCCGAAAACCGTCCCCGAACCGGTCTCGCGTTAATTCGGGACTTCCCAATCTAGATTCGACTCGAAAAAAAAAACATATCGGCTTACGTTTGCCCATTCGGGTGGGCACGATTTTCCCGAACACAATGGCAAATCAGTGGATGCTCTTCGGAATGCTTTGTGCCCCTGCTCGTGAATCTCCTCGGCGTATACGTGAAGATAATCCAGGCATGTTCGTCTATCACGGGTTATCTACCGATCGTGCTGGATGAGACTGATAATAATAGTAATAGCAGGAATAATAATCCTACTCATTGAGGCACTTGTACGAGGCTAGCTCGTTATCATCATCTCCGGTTTTCTGCACGGTACCGCGCGGTACCGAGGGCGTACGAAAGAGTTTCAATTCCACACATACACCTTTGTGTGTATGTCGTAATTGCCAAGGATGGCAGCAGCCAGTATGATCACCAACAAAAGCGTAACTTCTCTCTCCCCCCCCCCCCCTCACTCTCTCTCTCTCTCTCTCTCTCTCTCTCTTTGTGTGTGTACTGGAGTGAGATCTCCAGAATGAGTTTTTGCAACGTAGTATCGAGATGGACGTGTCTTTGGCCAAGAAAATTCTCGAGAGCAAACACACACGTTTGAAGCCGCAGTGCTCCAAGTCCTTGGTGTAGACTGTTCGTTTTGCCCGAGAGGCTCTCACACGGTCGACCATTAAGCGCATACCGCTGTGTACGTCCGTGTGGGTTTGCAAACGTGTGCACAAAACGACCATTACGTCACGGTTTAAATAGCTATCGCAGCGTGCACGTGTAGTGGAAAGGATAAGGTGAATTTTGCGGAGGCGGTGTGACGAGGCGAGTGGTACAGACGAACACCCGCTATGCGCTTGTTCAGTTATGTACAATAGAATGTTACAATGCTACGTGCGGATTGCACGTTTTATTCGGGTTATCATCTCGGCCGTTCGACATTAAGGCAGTCCTCTAGTTTCTCGGGTCGAAAAAATCGATGTTTTTTTTTCTTCATAAATCACATCTACAACATGTGTAGAAAATGTGTGCCAAAGGATTTTTCGATATTCGAAGTGGTTCACAAGTTACGGCCCTGGAACGGAGCAGGTACGAGCTTCTCGGAGAGGCTGAGCAATTCAAACACAATAAACCGCCGCTTTCTGAAGCAGTTCAAAAAGTTATAAAGCCAATTTATGAGGATTTATCCAAAGAAGAATTGTTAAGCAGATGCCTGGGAGCGGAAACTCAAAATAATAACGCGTCGCTCAATTCGTTAATCTGGACTTTTGCTCCGAAGCACCTCCATTCCGGGCCAAAAGTGGTTGAAATCGCCACGTTTCTCGCTGTCATAATCTTCAACGAAGGATTCAAATCTATCCTGAAGACCTTGGAAACCATGGGAGTGAAAATCGGCCCACAAGCTAAAGGATATGTTCAACAGCGTGATAGCTCTCGGATCGACCGTTCAGAAAGGCGCACGAGTGATGTTGTAAAACAGGCCCGAATCGCGAAAAGGGAAGACGGAGCAGCTCTGCGTGACTTCCAAGAAGAAGAGGAAGGCCTATTGTATGGTCCGGGCATAGCAGATTGACGGTGAGATGAAATTTTTTAGTATAAATCACATGCGCGAATTTTCAAACGCGTTTTTCTCGAAACACCATTTTTCGAAACGGTGACCACGATATTTCAGAAACTACTGCACCGATCTTGTTCAAATTTATACAGCATCTTTAATATGTTATAAGCCAGCGATTGAACTAGGATTATCATGATTGCTTCGATAGTTTTTTTTGTACGAGCGAAAAACTTAAGAAAAAATGAGTAAAAAATAGAATGTAATTTTCAAAAGTGTATAAAAAAGTCAATTTTTGTCATTTAGAATTCACTCTAGCTCAATCGCTAGTCTTAAATATGAAGACTAAAATGCCGTTTGATTTATTGATTTCAGATAAGCAGAACAGCCGCAATCTTGGTCACCGTCAAGCACCTCTTTTACTTGATGTCTTCCTGTCGGCCACTATAACTTTTATTCTATTATATATTTTGACTTCAAAAAATTTGTAAAGCTTATTTAAATGTTAATAAAGATTATGGAAAAACAATGAGATTGATTATTTCGATGCTTTGCCCGTAAAAAATTATTGAAAAAGCCGTAAAAAAACAGCCGAGAGACTAGAGGACCGCGTTAACATCGATTTTTCTTCTTTCTTTAGGATCTCGGGGAGAAATTGTTGGATGAGGTTGATTTTTGCATCGTTGGAATGCAACGATTTCTTTGTAATTTTTTCATCTTTGCTCTCATTCGAAACCTTTTTTTGGTAACTTGAGGTCGTAGTCTGTAATGAAAATAGGTAAAAACGTTCGAATGATTTTCGTTGAAATCGAGCGAAAAGCACTTTTATCAATGGAGAAGAATTCATTTTCGTTGCGTTCCGATGCTAACTTCGAGGTTATCTTCGTGATAGGGATCCAATGGGTCACCGCATTGGATCTCTATACGAATCCCAAAGGATTCCTACAATATCGATCGGAATCCGATACGATTCTTGATGGATTCCATCGTATTCCGCACGTTGAATTTTCTAAACATAATAAAGGGCGCCCCACAATGACCTGACATTGTAATTTATTTATAAAACGTATTATTTATTTGAAAAGTACGAATATTTTTATTTCAATATAAGGTACAAACATGGAGGTTATGTGTGAAACACAATATCCGATAAATGGCCGCCTCGTCCCTGTTTGCAAACGTTTACTCTTTTGACGACATTTTCAATAACATTTTTGCATAATAGGGTATCACACCCTTTTTCAAAAGGTGTCTCAATTTGATCCTTTGGTGGCAACAAACTACTAGAATCTTTATTTCTATTTTATGAAATCGATAAGTGCCATGAAAATGCGTTTTAATTTTACATTTCAAATTTTCGCGCGAAAACACCAAGTTGAAATTGACCACAGTGTTGCAAGATGGTGCGTTGTGATGACCAAAAGACTTTTCGAACCGTCTCTGCAAAATTTTCACCTTTTTTGTAGTGATTTTTCACAATTTCTATGCGCTGCTCGATCGTGCAATTCTCCATGACTAAACCTCAATAATTCCTGACGCCAGTTGTCAATGATTAGTACTCTATGTTCGCCACAACAAAAATGGCGCGCACTTTGAAATGTCGAGTCATCTTGAGATGGATATACAGAATGAGTGGCTCTGAAAAAAGTATAAATCTTATCTTAAAAAGGTATGAATCGCTTGAAAAAGTTTATCCTATGAGTCGATTTCAATCACATCACCGAAAATCCACTTTAATTATCGTTTGTTATTTATTCTACTGCACTTTGAAATAATATCATCACGGAGCTACACGCTCACGAAGCGTGCAGGTTATGTTTCAACACGCCGAGTCTTTGCTCATGACTTTTCACATATTTTCGATTCGACGGTGCTAAGAATAGGGAACCTTGCGCAAAGTTCAGCGCAGATGGCGCCACGTAAACATAACGTAACCAAAAGAAGCTGTCAACGCGCGCGCTACATTTTCACGGTGTCTGTCGTGTACTAAAATTACACGATTGGACATAATGGACGATAATTATGGATATTTTACTATATCAGAATTGAAAAATCGGTTTCTACTCTTTTCCTTCTCTGTTCATCCTTTAAAGTTTATTTTTTGCTCCAAACAAACAGGGAACGTACAACCCCTTTTTTCAATATTTTGCGGCTCGGTTTCATCCCCGTAAAGAATGAAAATGAGGTAGGTAAGTATTATGTAACAAAATAATACTAGAAGGTCGAAAGAATGCAAATATTTCAAATATAATTTTTTAGGTTATGATGATTTTAGGTACTACTTTACAATATACCTTTAGAAGTAAATAGCGTGAAAAATATAATGTTATACACTGAACTGTAACAAATCCTTCACTTCTATAATCTGCAGACCTAAAATGATCAGAATAAAGCCTTGAACGTTTTGTGGCTGTAAAGTGCTTGCGACGTATAGCAATTTCCCATCGCTTACGAAGTTTTTCGTTTTTAGGAAATAAATGAACGCCTTCGTTATCGCATCCAATTGCACAACACTGATGCATTCTTCACAATTCATTCACGACAAACGGATTATTTAAAGAAAATTCAACAGTAATCGTAGAAACACGAGCAAAACCGAAGAGCATGTCATTGAACGTCATGTTCTGTTTACGTTATAATACAATGATCTCTGTAGCCGAAGAAATTGCCAGTAAGGTTCCCCTTTATCAAGCAGCTTTCATCGGGGAACGATGCAGAATCCAAGTCTTTATAGGGATGTGGGTGCATCTTGGGTCTCTCCAACAAATTTGTGCATGGGTTCACTAAAGGACATTTTTTTGAAGAGCCCAGAAATTGTGGTTGAGAAGATCAAACAAAAATTTCTCAAACGATGTCAATCGGGAAATGGGGTGGCATTCACTTACAAGGATCCCTCAGGTGAGACCCTTCGATTATGTTGAAATTGAGATATGTTATAAAGCACCGAAAACTAAGCGATATGTATTTTTTTTATCGGTGGAAAAACGGTTTTAAGGGGTGAAACCACCCCTTAATATAGGGGTGGTTCGCCCCTTAATTTTTTTTTGCAATGTCACTATAGTCGATTTTTCATTGCTTCGGATGAGAAGAAATTTCGCTTCTGTTTCATTAAAATCGGTGGACTCCTTGTGTGTGAAACTGGTATATTATCCCTAGAGATGCCTTTTTCGAGGGGTGGCTTCACCCCTTAAAACCGTTTTTCCACCGATAAAAAAATACGTATCGCTTACTTTGCGGTGCTTTATAACATATCCAAATTTCAACAAAATCGAAGGCTGGAGGTCACGTGAGGGATGTTCCTTGTTAGATTCCAATGTGGACTCCCTATGGGCGACGTCCCTGTCAAATTTCTATGGGCATCTTGGTAATTCTCTCTCTCTCTCTCTCTCTCGCTCTCTCTTTCTGCATTGCCATCTTTCTCTTTTATTTCAATGCTTGATGCTTCCTCTTAAGGTTTCTGCTGACTGCTTCAAAGGAGTAAAAAAATTGACACTTATGATGGCATCGATTTGGGGAAAGGCAATATTTGAACGAAACTCATGGATTTGTTGCACAAATATTTGCGTCTTCCCAACATCGTGACGAGAATGTTTTTGTTATTCATCATCGACATTAAAAAATGTAAAGATTTTTATAACACCAGGGTAGTATACATAACGTGTGTTTTTTTTAAATTTTTCATCGATAATTCTCGCGGCAGATGGCAATAATGATATTTAACAACAAAATAGTACGTCATTGAAGTTTGCATCGGAATGCAAAATTTTTTATTTTTTAATTCGTTCACTCCCATTGCTATCTGAACTATTTTTTACAGATTTAGGTCACGGATCTCTGATAGGGATCTTCAAAAACGTTTCGGTGACTTTCGTAGGCTAAATGAGCTAAAACTTAAGTAATGAGAAAAGAAAATCGTTGCATTCCAACGATGCAAACTTCAGTACCATAAAGCGGTATGAAAATGATCCAATCATCAATGAAAAATTTCCATTTCATTAGACTCAACATACGGCTTCTCTCAGATTCAATCATTATCAATTGAGTCGTTCAATTGAAGTAATTACATCTCTTCATCAAAAATCAATAACGTTGAAATTTGCATCCTTGGAATACAAGAAAAATTAATTCTTCTCAATTGCTCAATTTTTGTTCTGCCGCTTCAGGCTGTGAAAATCACTCAATAATTTTCACGCATTCTCATTAGAAATTCGCAACTTCAATTTGCAAAAAGCCTCTGGGCAATGATAAAAATAAATAAATGAAAAATGGGCACACTTCAACCTCATGAATACTAAGCCAAGATCTAATAGGCCAAGATTCAAATAAAATGTTACTCCATTGCAAAAAATTATTTTGCACGCTGCGTAAAAAATACACAACTTCGTTGAGTTGGATCGAGCGAGTGGAATTTTTCGAAGTCTCATGTTCTTTTAGTACGCGAGAAGGAAATATGCGAAATACATTGTCACCGAGTGATAGCGCATTGTTCTATATATCGTATCCGCTGCACATGTTGCACAATCTCTATTAACGTGCCAACCTCTCTATTGCACGATCCGTCTATTCTCTTACGACCGTCATTTCCAACTGTCCGCGCAATTTTCCCTTATTCCCCATTCTCCTCTGTTCACATCCGCGTTTTCACTACTTGCAGAGAGAGAGAGAGAGAGATAGAGAGAGAGAGGGGGGAGAGAGAGAGAGAGAGAGAGAGAGAGAGAGAGAGAGAGAGAGAGATAGAGAGAGAGGGGAGAGAGAGAGAGAGAGAGAGAGAGAGAGAGAGAGAGAGAGAGAGAGAGAGAGAGAGAGAGAGAAGAGAGAGAGAGAGAGAGAGAGAGAGAGAGAGAGAGAGAGAGAGAGAGAGAGAGAAGAAACCAGCGAGGTAGTACGTACAGTCACGATGCAGTACTGAATAGAGAACGTCAGTCATTCTATCTCAGTCGGTTTCCCTGCAAGCCCCGACAAACCCCCGGTTCTCGCTAATTCTCTATTTATCTGGCAGCACTCCATCTCTGTTGCTCAACTCGGTGCGAGAGTACTTTTCACGTGCATGTCTACGGTTTACACGTATGCACATGCATGTGTGCGCGTGCACGAGCCATTCCGAACCAAATCGATCCGATCGTGCTCTCCACCCCTTCAGATTTATAGCCGACAATTTTTCACGTCGTTGAGTACAAATCGGAAAAACGTTTTTTTTTTTTGCCGATCTTTTTCAACAACCACTGGTGAAATAAACGAAACGCAAAAATAAAAATAAATAGCTCGGAATAATGATGGCAAACAATAATAGATGAAATACACTAAATAATAAAATTCGGAATTGACTTTGAAAAAAAAAACTGGAATTGAAAACCTCTAGAACTTAAGTCCATAAAAAATATCTCTAGAATGTTATATGTTTCAAAATGAAAGCCTGAAGCGGAAACGTATCAATAACTGCTGTGATGTAATCAAAATAACGAAGTATAATACATTAAATACGATAAATGATGAAACACGGAGTTCTGATTGAAAAAAGGCTGTTGATTAAAATTTAAAGAGGCTGAGAGAATTGATGAAAACTCTGTGTCGGGTGTGATCTATTTTTTTATCATATCCTGACATAGGGTCGAGTTCAATAACACTATTTCTAAAAAAATCGAACGTATGAACGTTATTATTATTATTTGATATGGTTTTTCAATAATATTCCAAATAATATTTAATAATATTATTTTGAATTATATCGATCATTATTTTATGTAATTATTTAATTTATTTAATGAATTATTTAACAGTTGTATCAATCAAAAGTATTATTTTTGTTGAATATAATTATTTATAATGATATTCAACAAAAATAATACTTTTCGTATCGTATTTAATGTATTATTTATAATGATATTCAACAAAAATAATACTTTTCGTATCGTATTTAATGTATTATTTATAATGATATTCAACAAAAATAATACTTTTGATTGATATAACTGAATTTATTCTTATTACTGTCACTTTTACGACAGATGGTATTGAATAAAATTAATCAAGCTGCGTTGTATAAATAAATATTTTTTTTCGAAGTTCCATATCTGTTTTTCTGAACTTTCAACAACCATAATCCGTTATGTAATATAACAATGAATTACTTCAATATCGAAAGAGCAATAACAGTGTGTGGCTGCAGAAGAAAGGTGGGTGGATGCATGCTGTTCTATTTGTGATTACTGCGATTTATTAGTGTTTGATTCTTTGTTTTTCTGCCTTCAATGAACATATATATATTTTCTTAAATAGAATATCCACGAAATTCCATGTGAAATCTATTTGGCTGGTGAATTGATGAACGATTAAAGTACTGGGTCAGTTTGCTGTAGAACGCCACGTATATGCGTCAGAAACGTATGAAGACGCACTCTGCAAATTCCAGTTGCCTGAATTCAGCTCTGCGCGAACTACCCGATTCGATACTATATCTGTATAATTTTACATCGGACACACGCGTTGCATACGTATTTATCGAAAGTGCGGAGCGGAAAGGTTTTACTCCCGAGGAAACGACCAACCGATAATTACGCTGCACGCAAAAAGAAAACAATGTCATCCACAATATTGACGCAAAATAAATAATTTTTGTACGAAGGGAATGACGTGGACGGGCTTCGAAGCTAATTTATTAAACGGTCATGACATTCACTTTACTTCATGAAATGTATACAAAAACACGTGTGTATTTTTAGCCTTACAAGTGGATCGCACGATGCGCAAAATTCATTAATTGCACAATTCGCTGTTTTGCTGGAATTCAGTATCGTCGATACTTTCTTTCTTGCTGAAGAATACTACGTTAGCGTGTTACGAACAACTGAAAAAGGATAACGAATCTGTTTCCGAAATTGGATATTCTGGTCGACCATGATGAAGTTCTCATTGTTGAAGTTTTCCGCTATTTAATTTCTTCTTTCTATTACTAACCAATATTTTTTGCACATTCAGCTTACAGATCGTTGATAAGCTCCCAACATTTTTCACATCGATCTTCGACGCTTAAATCTGCCAGAAAAATTCATGATTAATGAATAGTTGATTTTTATTGCATGCCCCGTGGAGAAATTTAATGGGGGTCTCCAGATCGTACTACATGAAGATTTGATAGGGACGACGGATGTACACTGCCGAAAAAAAATTAATTTCAATAGGATCTATTTTAATCAAATAAGTTTCCTAGTCTAAAGATATTGTTTTATTTGTTTCAGCTATTCTATTAAAATAGTAAATATATTTAAAGTGAATAAATGAAGATTCGATTGAAATAAATCTTTATTCGCTCACAATATACACTGTAAATCCAAGTGTACTATATGCATAAAATATTTCATAAATCCAAAATTACACGAAGCACTTTATTGAGAGTTTTACCACAATGATTTTGTATCATAATTCCTCATTTCCTGGGCTTCTAAATGTGTTATTTTTTAAACAAATATTTCGCCTATATGCATGTAACATCCTTATAGCAGATATGGCATAAGAGACCAAATGAATTCCTATAATTATTTAATGTGTCACATAAAATATATCAATTAGTTAATACCATTATGATGATGAAAGAGTTTTATCGAATAACATGCTATAGATTTTTCAAACATAACCTATATATATTTTTTTTTATTATTTTTTTCCGCCATTCTTGCCCTGCTGGGCTTTAGAATATTTTACATTTTCATTCTACATATATATGTTCTTAAGGGAGACTTTGTCCTTGAAATCGGCGGGAGATGTTAGCGGCTCAACATGAGCAGCTAGAAGAAGAGGAGGGATGCCTCTATGGACCAGGCATTGCCGATTAGCGGTAATTATAAAAACATTTGTGTAAGCACATTACAAAACTTTAAACGCGTTTTTCTCGAAAACACGTTTTTAAAAATAGCTGACATTCTCCTGACCGCTGTAATTAACATATCGACCTGAAATATGGAGAGCATACTCAGAAAATATGTCTTCACGGAATGACGGATCGTTTTTTCGATAGATACATTTTTGCATTTATTATTTATCATTTATCCAGAAAAAAAACGCGATAATTCGATTTTTTTTAAATTGTCGCCATTTTCCGAAATTTGTACTAAACGAAAAACCCATCCGTCATTCTATGACCAAAGGGTCACAGATTGATAATATGCTTTGAATTTGTGTTTCAGATCAACAAAGAGGGGGCAGTGATGTCAGCCGTTTACCTCCCGCGATTTGAGGACCTGTTTTTGCGGAGCTGCAACGGCCGACATTTTGGTTTTTTTTTTCAAACAAAATTTTTTTTTAACGTTCTGTATATCATGAATAAACGCAAGAAAAAAACCGCACTCAAAAGCTTTACTCGTTTCCTTTGAAAAAAATAAAATGTAAACACCTGAAATATGGCACTCCAAGGACAAAGTCTCCTTTAACTCCTCTGCTTGAAAACACATCGTTATTCGTTTGCTTTGCTCTTCTTTCGCTCATCTTGATCCCTTTTCCTCTCCTTAATTCTTGCCTCTTTCTGAAATAATATATATATATATATATATATATATATATATATATATATATATATATATATATATATATATATAATTCCTCTCTCTGCATCCTCTCTACCCCCACCCCCCTTTGATGTGTGTGTTGCAATAAAGGCAGACTATTAGTTCAATCAAATCGAAAAATGGCTAACTCTACGAAAATAATATTTAATGTAATTTAAAAAAATAAAATAGATACATTAGTGGATTCAACTAAATTGTTTGTGGAACAGATGAAACCGAATCACGGATTTATTAGGATTAAATAAAATATTTAGTTATTAGACGATATTAAACAGATTTTGATTTGACTAAATAAATATATTTAAAATATATAATTTCAATAATGGAATGCAATAGGCAACATTTGATTTCACGAAAAATATAGTTAATACAAATTTAAAAAATCGAATAGATGCGGTTAGTTAAAATCAATAGAATTTTTCTGTCAGTGTAGGGAGCCCATTGGAGTCACATTGAAATCCAAGTGGATGCCGCGCTATTTCCCGACTGACGTCGTTTGAGGATTTTTTATGTAATATTCTCATTGTCAGCCGGAATTTGTTGGCTCTCCCAAAAAAAAATATCCTTGTGATCCCAAGCAGAAATTCGTTGGGGACTCCCAAGATGCATCTCTATCGGGATTTGTTAGAACCACTACACGTAGGGAGTGCTCATCGGGATCCAATTGGATTTTGCACTGTTCCCCGATGAACGCCACTTGAGAATTCTTACCACGTTCGAATCGAAAATACGTGAAACGTCACGAGAAAAGACGGAGTGTTGAAACATAACCTGCACGTTTCGTAAGCCTGTACGAGGGTGAATCAAAAAATTCTTAGAAGCGCATATTGATATATTTTTGGTGGTATTCCGATATGTATTTTGAAGAGTGTCGATCACACGATATTTATGCAAAGTTTCAGTCGTTTTGGTCAGATTGTTTTTAAGTAATTAATTTTTTCGTGCAAACAGTTGTTGAAAATACTCAAATATGAAGTAAAGTCAATTACGTGCAGTGATAAAATACCTGAAAAACTGCTGCTGGCTTCGAAATCCATGACCACCCACCATAGTCTCCGGACTTAGCCCCCAGTGATTTTTACTTATTCCCAAAATTAGAGGATATCCGGGGGAAGAAATTTGACGATGATGACGCGCTTATGGCTGCCGTAGAGGAGTTTTTTGAGAGTGAAGAAAATGTTTTTTTTTTCGCGGAAGGAATAAGAAAGTTGGAAAAGCGGTATTCTAAATGTATAAAAGTAGAAGGAGATTATGTAGAAAAATAAAATATTTTTGTCATAATTTTCTTACATTTTTATCCCAATTCCAAGAACCTTTTGATTCACCCTCGTACGTGTATGGTGATATTATGTCACAGCGCAGTACAATAAATAACAAACTATAATTTGTTATAGTTCGATTTATAAGATGTACTTTTTTAAGCGATTTGTACTTGTTTAAGGGGCTATACCAGTGTGACACTTTCAAAAAAGTGATTTTTTTCAATGCCTTTTTCGACAGTTTATACTTTCAAGAATATCCTGTAAAAATGTTAAGGCCGTATCTCTATCATTAGATCTTGCAAAAATTGATAGTTAAATCTTTAAATGCGTTTTTCTCGTAATGAGATTTTTCAAATTTGCTGACATTGTAACTCAAAGAGCAATTATCCGATTGACTTAAAATTTGAACTGAGTACTCTTGGATATATTTACTCTACAATGACGTAGGATATTTTCGATTGGATGAAATTTGACGATGCGGCATTGAAAAAAAACGACCATTTTATAGGCAAGAAAGCAGACGTTTTTTTCATAACTACGCCATTTTGTTAGATTTTGATATTTTTCGAAAATTCTACGTCATTGTACCGGAAATACCTTCCAGTTTAACGACATTTTTTCCTTTTTCAGTTTCAGCTACTCAATCAGCCGGAATCATGTCAGCAGTGAAGGAACTTTTTTTTTGGCGCCTCCGAAGGCAGCACATAAGTCGCTTGGATCTCAATATTTTTCTATGAAAAAATTATGTAATATAGGTCAAATATAGCCAAATGTATTCTTAATTTTCCGAAACTTTGAATTGAGTACGTTTCTTCCAAAAAATCCCGAAAATCACCCAAATTTTCAGCGTTCACACTGTTATAGCCCCTTAAGATGAGATTTATACTTTTTTCAGATCCACTCATTCTGTATATCTATATATTTTGTTCGGAAAATTCAATGTGCAGAATGCGATGGGATCCATCAAGAATCGGATGGGATTCTGTTCTACAATGTGATAATGCTTTAGGATTCGAATTGGATTCGTACATTGGATTCCAATGATGCACCAGCCGTCGCTAAGCGGTCACCGCTCCGAGTATCGGCCATGCACAACGCTGCTTAAGGGAGGATTGTCTTTTTTTTCGCAAAATTTACCGCTTTTTGGGAATTTTTTTGTGAAGAAAGTATACAACGGAAAACTTGTGAAACTTGGCATATAGTTTTATTGATCTGTTTACTACATACAAAAAATTTTTTAAACAATTTCATCGAAAAATCCGCCTCCCACCCCCCTCGACGCGCGACGGTCCTTTTTTGATGGTGTGCACGATTTCTCAAAAACTATTCAACCGATTGCCTTCAAATTTGGACAGAATGCTCAGCTGACATCCTTTTATCGTTTGATGAAGCAAAAAAGCAATACGTTTAATAGTTTTTTTATTTATAACAAAAAATCGATCAATTTTTTTCGAAAAATCGATACTTCAAGTTCAAAACGTCACCAAATCGTCAATTTTTTTTTCCCTTCATCGAACGATAGCTATATGTGTCTAAAGTAAAATGCTTTTTGGGTTTTTGTTGCAGGATGAACGTGAAGGCTGTAATCGTGCACACCATTAAAAAAGGACCATCGCGCGTCGAGGGGGGTGGGAGGCGGATTTTTTGATGAAATTGTTTAAAAATTTTTTTGTATGTAGTAAACAGATCAATAAAACTATATGCCAAGTTTCACAAGTTTTCCGTTGTATACTTTCTTCACAAAAAAATTCCCAAAAAGCGGTAAATTTTGCGAAAAAAAAGACAATCCCCCCTTAAGGGGAGATATACACCTAGATGGTCGAAAAATTCGATTTCGAAGCTATGAACATTCCGTCGACCGTAGAAGACCTACACTATGGGCCTGGTATGGATAATTCCATGTAAGTTGACAAATGTCATGATTTATTCATTTCCAAATTTTCAAACGCGTTTTTCTCAAAACCACGTTTTTCAAATCAGTACGCAAAATTTCTCGAAAACCAATGAACCGATTGCCTTGAGGTTTTTTGTGGTTATTCTGTACACCATTATCTAGTACTTGTCATAGGATTTTTTTGTTTCGTTACTAAGTTAGGTAACGTTACTAAGGTTACTAAGTTACTAAGGTTATTAGTTATCGTTACTAAGGTTACTAAGGTTATCGTCGCTAAGGTTTCTACGTTAGGTAATTTATAGGCAAAATAATAACTAATTTTTGGCCCAAAAATCACTATTTATGTTCAAACGTCCGCCACTTTGTCATAAATCGATATTTTCAAAATCGGCTATGACGAGTACTAGATTATAGTATCCAATTCAAAAATCTTTGCGGTTTTTTTCTCAGATGATGTTTGAAGAAACGCCAGTGGGTACCGTATACGCAAATTTCTTTACGACGCTCCTATCATACAATATCCTCGAATATTTTTGATATTTTTAAATAAAGAAAACAAAACATATTTTTGAATGTATATACTTGTAGATAATTAAAACCCCAATCCGAAATTTCAAAATCGTTTTCCTTGAAAAAATTCACAAAAATGACCTTTTTTCCGGCTCCTAGGTGTATATCTCCCCTTAACTCAAAGTATCGCCGGAGCCCCAACCGCCCAACCACCAGAATCGGTTCTCGAAAATATATATAAATACATAAGCACCCTCATCGAGAGGTGAATGTCATTTCTGTAATGGAAGAATTTGCATACGCTACCTTTCCTCTCTATAAGATATACGTATACATTCATACATACATGTAATGGAAGGAAAAGGTCATACATGCAAGTACATACATATACGTGTCGCTAGAATCAGCGGAATGCAGTCACGAGCCGCGAGACAAAGAACCCAAATGCAGAGTCATACGAAACAACGAGACACCTCGATCGCTGTATACGCATGAAGAGTACAAGTGTGTTTGAACTCGTCTCGTTAATACGTAGAACGTACAATGAGTAACAGAAGTCTGAATATATATATTGTTATTGGAGGTTGCATATTATATATGCCGCCTGATGTATATCACCACAGGTGGACCTGATGTAGTCATCTGTGCATACACCGGATAGGATAATATTATTCAAACAATTGTACGAAATTGCGATCACGCTTCGGCTGCTATGCAGATTTGGCTCTCTCTCTCTCTATATTCCTCATTCTGTCTTTTACTTTCGTTTTGTCTTTCCCCGGCCCTTGCTTCTCTCTCTCTCTCTCTCTCTTTCTCTCTCGCCCCCCTTCACATTATCGCATTGTATTGTTAAACATTCGCAGATTGCGTCGATGCTAGACGCAAATCTATGCATCGTATTCACCGTTCCATTGGACAGTCCCGTGTGCCGAACATGTACGGATTCTCGTGTAATTTAATATGTACATACATATGCAATTTTTTTGGAACGAGAGCAAGGTTTGCTATAAAAACACATCGCTACAATATCGCAATGTGCGAAATTTCTTTCACCCATCGTCCATAGTTTTTCTCGAAAAATTGACATAAATTGACGATTTTTCTACTCAATGACATAACAACCTGCCACAATAAGTATTGGAAAAAATAAAAAAGAGGCGTCTACAAGGATCACGTACTGAGTAGCTGAGAATTATGGTGTCCGGATGATGTAAAAAATATAATATAATTGGACTTATGGGAACACAATGCATAATATAAAATAAAATTTGAAAAAATTAAATAAAAATTAAATAAATAACACAAACGTAAAAATTCAATATAATTTAACATCACTATAAAGTACAGGATGATACAGAGGCTTGCATTTTTTTTTTTATATTCAATTACAAAATTGTCACCACAAAAGCCAATTTTATTCACCACGAAGTGAAAGTACAGTGCCATTATTGAATCGAACAAACAGAAGTTCGTATCCGCAACTCATTCAATGAGAAATACTCAACAAAGTGGGCCATTTCCTACTGTCGGTAAAAATTTCCATTTCAGTTTCCGTGCCTACTGGCGCAATCAAAAACTCGAACAAACCTTAAGGCGGGATCACTGTGACAGGGGGAAAAAATCGTTTTTTTTTATTTTTTCAAAGTATACATATTTAAGAATATGTGAAAAATGTTCAAGTTAAAGTATCGAAGATTGAGAGCAAGTAGCGCAACGATTTACGTATACTAAAACATTCGATCGCGTTTTTCTCGAAACGACCCTTCTCGATCTGGCCGAAATCTTAACTCTAGCGATAAAGGTGCGACTTTGAATTTAAAAAAAATCCTATAGTAGTATGTTCCTAAAGTATGTTCCTAAAAAATCCTAAAGTAGCTGTTTTTTTTCTTGGAATTTAGTATTTTTTAAGGCCCCGAATATAAGTAAAAGTTTCGACAAAATTATACTTCTTTTGGAACACCCGTCATTTCGTGATGTTTTTTGTTTTCAAAAATTGGCCCCGTTCAACAAGAAATACGTGGGTCATTTGACAAGTACCTAGCCACACCGCTAGATGGTGCCACTATTGCAAGCGAAATACACTATAGTGTAGTACCGTCTTGTAGACGGCCACTGACAAAATTTCAGCCGGATCGGACTTGTAGTTCTCTTTTGAGAGCGTGTGAAAGCAAGTGTGTCCGTTGATTTACGAAAGAATGGAGAAAGAACAATATCGGTCGGTGATTCGATTCTTGTTTTTGGAAGGGAAATCGCGCAGTGAAATTAAAGAACGCTTGGATGCAGTGTATGGGGATGCTTCTCCTTCGATGGCGACCGTTAAATTTTGGTATAACGAGTTTCAACGTGGTCGTACGTCGGTTTTTGATGAGCCACGCCCAGGTGCTCCAAAAACAGCCCCTACGGAGGAGAACGTGACAAAAATATACGATATCGTTTTGTCATACCGCCGATTAAAGGTGCACAAGATAGCTGTGATAGTAGGCATCTCAGAAGAACGCGTGTGGCATATCCTACATGAGACTTTGGGCATGAGGAAGCTGTCGGCAAGGTGGGTGCCGCGTTTGCTGACTGCAGACAACAAGCGCATTCGTGTGACCACTTCAGAGCAGTGTTTGGAGCTGTTTAATCGCAATCCAAAAGAGTTTTTGCGTCGTTACGTGAGCGTCGACGAAACATGGATTCACTGGTATACTCCAGAGACCAAGGAGCAGTCAAAACAGTGGACCTTACCCGGTGAACCTGCTCCAAAGAAGGCGAAGACGGTCCCGTCGGCTGGAAAGGTGATGGCCACTGTTTTCTGGGATTCTCAAGGTGTGATTTTTATTGACTACCTGGAGAAGGGCAAGACGGTCACGGGACAGTACTACGCCGAACTATTGAGCCGATTTAACGCCGTGTTAAAAGAAAAACGGCCCCATTTGTCGAGAAAGAAAGTGCTTTTCCACCATGATAATGCACCGGCTCACACCTCCGCGCTCGCCACGGCTAAATTGGTCGAATTACGCTATGAACTGCTGCCCCATCCACCGTATTCTCCAGATTTGGCTCCGTGCGACTTTTTTTTGTTTCCGAATCTAAAAAATTCACTCGCCGGGAAGAAATTCCACTCCAATAACGAAATAATCGCCGCCACGGAGGCCTATTTTGCAGACCAAGAGATAACATTTTTTTCAACGGGGTTAAAAAAATTGGAACACCGCTGAGCCAAGTGTATTCAACTAAAAGGAGACTACATTGAAAAATAAATTTTATTTTTAGCGCAATTTTGGTGTTTTCATTTGTAGGCTAGGTACTTATCAAATGACCCACGTACATTTATATAGATTATAAAACTGTTCTATTTTGACTTATCAGACCAACCATTGTCAAGTTATCGATCCGGCCGTTTGATCAAAATTTTTATACAGAGGCTCTATTGTACGTTAATAAGGTTGTTAATTATTTATTGTTTTAAATAAACATTTACACGAAATAAGTTCGATGTATGCTTAACGGGCTACATCTACCTACATTTTCCATTTTTTTTGAGTGAGATTTTTTTTCGATAGAGCCTTTTCGATCGACCTTTGAGCGATATTCCCTGAAAATTTCATGGGAATATTCCTAAAATTTAATGAGCTTCTAACAGTCGCCCGGGAAAGCGGTAGCAGCGACCCGTGTAGAAATTTGAATCGGAAAAAAGTACTGCCCCTGATCTGCCTTCCCTAGATAATATCAAGCTCTGGTCGGGCCTTACACCCTGGAATAGGTTTGATTGCAATGTAACGGGTCTGAGGCTAGGCCCCAATTCGCCGTTCCCTTTCTGGGGAACTGATCAGGAACGGGCCGAAAAACAAGCAGTAAATGACCAGGAAAGTTGTAGGCAATAGATCCGGAAATAACCAGGAACAAACGAGGAAATTAAAAAGTACGTTTCAGCGTTTTTGGAATCCTTGAGGATGTAAAATTGGGAGTGTATTCAATTTAGTATTTCGACAACATATTATTCGTTGGTTATCCACTTGCTAAGGTAGCATATAAGTACACTCAAAAAAAATATTTATCAAGGCCAAAGAAGTTTGTCTCCCGGCGAATAAGTTTTCTTATTCGTATGTCGGCCTACTACGATTTTATTAACAGCTGAGGAAATTTGTTGTTTTAGTTTATGTTTAAAATTTACTAAGATTTTTTCTTAAGGGAGACTTTGTCCTTGAAATCGGCGGGGATGTTAGCGGCTCAACATGAGCAGCTAGAAGAAGAGGAGGGATGCTTCTATGGACCAGGCATTGCCGATTAGCGGTAATTATAAACACATTTGTGTAAACACATTACAAAACTTTAAACGCGTTTTTCTCGAAAACACGTTTTTAAAAATGGCTGACATTCTCCTGACCTCTGTAATTAACATATCGACCTGAAATTTGGAGAGCATACTCAGAAAATATCTCTTCACGGAATGACGAATCGTTTTTTCGATAGATATATCTTTGCGTTTATTATTTATCTTTTTATGCGAAAAAAAACGCGAAAATTGGATTTTTTTTTAATTGCCGCCATTTTCCGAAATTTGTACTAAACGAAAAACCCATCCGTCATTCCATGACCAAAGGGTCACAGATTGATAATATGCTTTGAATTTGTGTTTCAGATCAACAAAGAGGGGGCAGTGATGTCAGCCGTTTACCTCCCGCGATTTGAGGACCTGTTTTCGCGGGGCTGCAACGGCCGCCATTTTGTTTTTTCTTTTTTGAACAAAATTTTTTTTAACGTTTTGTATATAATGAATAAAAGCAAGAAAAAAAAACGCACTCAAAAAGCTTTACTCGTTTTCTTTAAAAAAAAATAAAATGTAAACACCTGAAATATGGCACTCCAAGGACAAAGTCTCCGTTAACATCTAATAAGATATATAAGTTAGAAGAAATAGGTGTTTTATATCCGACAAATAGAGTTTTTCTTAACATCTAATAGGATTCTTCATATTCCCCCAGCTGGTTTTTTTTCGAGGAATTGTGTAATTTCGTCCGTCATTATTTTCTCACTTGAACGTTTTTTTCTCACTTTATATTCTTACTTAAACTTAAATCATGCTTCACTTTCGAGTTTCTCACTTCCGAAACGCAACACTGACACTTGTGCCAAAAGCATTGGCATAGGAAGAAGCTAGATGGTAAGCGTATGCTCCATCTGACGAGCGGCCTGCAGTCGGACCCGTCGCGTTGAAGGGCACAGTGCGCATGCGCGCATTAGTACCATAGTCAAGAAATGAGGTTTTCATGATTGGAAAGTAGTATTTATTTGATTGGAGGAAACATTTATTCAAATTTAATATTTTAAATATGGCTTTTAATTGATGTGGAAAATCGGCACGTAAAAAAACATATTTAGTGACGCCGAATAAATGCTGTAGTTACAATCACATAAAAACTGTCTCCATACGAGTAAACATTTATTAATTTCTAACAAATTATGTTCCAATGTGCCAATTTATTAGAACATGATAAATCTTTTTTCTGAGTGTATACACATGCGCTCGCTCGCATTTCCTGATGGGCAAAGAGACAGAAAAACGTACACAGATCACTATCCGAGCGAAAAAGGCCTAGAGCGCAAAGGGTTATTTCACAAGTATCGCAAAATCATAAGCGTAAGTGCACGCTGTAAGTATAGCACTTCTGTGCGTGGTACAACTCACAGGACGAACTTTTATCCTCGTACGATGGTACCTTGCTTACGCGAAGCGCTTCGCTTGTAGCCACCTAGCGAATAGTTGGCGAAATACATTAAAGTAATGTCTTCCCGGCCAGAACATTGATATTTCGCGACAGGGCGACAAGGCGTTCAAAAACCACGAATGACCTGCTTTACTTTTTGCGTCATTAAATAATTTGGCTATTCTTTATGCTTAAATCATTAGTTATCGTAATCCCGGTATTTATGTTAAGCATTGTTACCCTCGTTGATTATCATTGATGAGATGGATGCTTTTAATGGTGAATATAACTTCAACAGATGGTTTAGTTTCATCCCAATCAGTTATAAATATCTTTGATGATGTGAAAAGCAAAGTAGCTTTTCTTTAGTTCTTAAAGACAGGCTCCACTTTTCAAAACATGTCAATGTTCTAGCCGGGTAGACATTACGTGAAGATGTACTTGCTCGCAAAGTATCCCGGCCAGAAGATTGTAATTTTCAAACATAGAGGGTAAGCCGTAGAAAAACGATTTTGGGATCTTCCCGGTTTGTTCCATGGGGGGGCCCGGTCAGGTAAATCAAACAAGGCAAGTCTGGTCAGGGCCGGACACGAAGTAGAGAATGTCCGGTCACATTACTGCACGGGACGATACTTCAAACGCCTTTTTCTCGAAACACTGTTTTCAAAGTCGGTGGACATGATATCTTGAGAACCACTTGATGGATTGTTCCCAAATTTACCGAAGATACGATGAGAAACATTTAAAAGTCGTTGACGATCTCACTTTTTAAAAATCTATCTTCATTTTTCAATCATTACGCAAACATGACAACTTTTTTCATAGATTTTTCATGCTCGAGTCTCAATTCGTCGCCATGTTGTGAAAAAAAATTATTTGAAAAATCGACGATGGTCAACGACTCGTATTTATCGTTAACTTGAATAATCCGTTTGGTTTTTGGACTTCAGATGAACCCTTCAAGCTGGAGAGCGTCCACCGCCAAAAATCGCGGAAAAAAATGCATCATCTGCCGGCGGCCATGTTTTTGTTGTTTTTTTGTGGTTTAAAAAAAAATCCTCAATAGATGTTTAAAAAAATGCGTTTCTATTTCACCAAAGTCTGTGCAGAAAAAAATCAGAGTTTGGCCATTTTGTTCGGTCCTCTAGGTAGATGTAGCCCCTTAATAACATACCTTTTTTCCAAATTCCAAATAAATAATCTAGTAGGCAAAAAAATCGGAAAAACGACCTTTTTCGGCAGGCCACAGTAGTGTCCCCCCCTTAAATTCCGAATAATTCAACAGGACCTTTCGATCAAGATTTTTTCATAACAATATCGAACCCAAAGGCTTGCAGTTAGACGCTCATATTGGGAGATACGAAGTCCCGAAAAGTTTATCACCGCATCAGAAATAATAGTTTGCCCACTTCGAATGTCAAGAATTCGTATTCAATGCTAATATGAATTTGGTTTTCTCGTTATACGTGCGCGTGGGCGTCATTCTTAATATTTGCAGTTCGACTGAGCACGGTTATTTCGGAGTTTCGAAACCGGAGCAGGGCCGCAAGAGTTCATGATTCGACATTTGATGCATTTTGTTTGATTTCGACAACCAGATCTTTCGGAATTCCCCGAGCCAGCACTTTCCTGATTTTTTATTCGACAGACGTTTCGTATACCGGAAAATTTCAATTTTCAATTTTTTTTTTGCATATTTGAACAACGCCAATCACGCAAACATTTTTAAGGATTTTTATTCAGCGATCTATGATCTAAATGTGCAAAATGTAATTTTGGATAATGATGAACATTTTTAAAAAGTAAGAATTTCCATTCCAACGTTGTAAACTTCAGCACCATAGAGCATGCGAGTACGTGAACACATCTGACGTTTCGTTCATGCGCAATAATCGATATCGATATTTCTCTCGACTCGCGTATGTGCCCCGACAATAATAATAAATCGTTACGTTCATAACTGGTAGTTCGGCAAACACTACATCTCGGTCATCGCTACCGTTTCGAAATCTGACATTTATGGGCGTTGAAATCGAAATGGATGACCTCAAGAAGCAACGGGCATTATTTTTCGAGCGGAATTGCTTGGGAAATTATTTAACGGGTGCCTTTGGAATTATAGTTCCTTTTTTGGATATATATTTGTATGTCGAGCGTGAGGTAAAATTTTTGAATATTTCGCTATGTGAGAAAATAACATTTTTGTTTAAATTACACTCGACTCGGTTTGACGTGAAATACGAAAAGTTTTTATTTGAATTTTGTTGGGAGAGACTTCGCGACGATGGTAACGGTTTTTTGTAATTGCAGTTAAGGGGGGAAATCCCTTATACGCCCGAAAAAGAGTAATTTTCAATGATTTTTTTAAAGGTGATAAAATAATAGCATTATTTTAAAATTTTGATATTATCTTATTATAACTTCCACGTATTGAATAAAAATTTCTTTTTTAAATATTCTTTTAGGCGTCTTTGAAAAACTGCTCAGGTTAGAGCTCGAAAGGTTATTGATCGATCTGGTGGAAATTTTGGGAGGTTTCTCACTATAGCATTGTTGGAAGGATATACTCAAAGTTTTAAGGTTATCGTGTAAATAAATTACTTTTTTGTGGTGAAAATTGTGAAGAAAATGGTTAAAAAAATATGAAAATTCGATTATTGAGCCTACTTAATATTTATTTAATACTTTTTTATTTTTATGAGATATTCCCATAATTTTATAGCGAAAAACCTCCGAAAATTTCAGCCAGATCGATCAATAACTTTTAAGCAATAACATGAGCAGATTTTCAAAAGACGCCTCACAAAATACCCTATAACGTCGCCATTTTATTTTGTTTGAAAGAGGAACGAAATTTTAACACTTGAAAGTTGTAATAAGAAAATGTCAAAATTTTTAAATGACGCGATTATTTTATCACCTTTAAAAAAATGACTCATTTTCGGGCGTCTAAAGGGATTTTCCCCCTCAAGTGGTGATCGGATAAAATCGTCTTATCTTCTTCTCCTGCAGAAAAAAATTATAATACTTCCAGCACGTTCGTATCAATGTGTACAAAAAATGAGCAGCAAGAACAGAGTAGATCAGCTGGACCTACATTTTTTATTCATTAATTATCTCATCATGTACGAATAATATAATTAACGAATAAAAAATATAGTTCCAGCTAATTTACTCTCTTCTTGCTACTCTTTTTTTTCCAAAAAACAATTTGCTCCAAAGGAAAAATAAAAAAAATGTCGAATAAACCGAACCTCGTTTTTTCAACGCGATCATATTGGATAAAAAAATCGAATTCGAAGCGAGGCTGTCAAAGCAAACAGAATTTCTTCGCTGCTCGCAGAAACGGCAAGAAATTCCGCACGCTTCGGTAACCGTGACAAGTGCATACCCCGGGCACAAAACGCCATTTACAATCGCACTGTTATCGAAGAAGCAGTATTTTTTTCATTTTCAAATATAATTCATTCAAAAAATCTTTCGTCCAGTTCATACTCGCAAAAACGATTCCACGCAAATATTTTTGAAAATCGCAAACAATAAAAAAAATCGAAAAAAGGTGGCGAAAAAAAATTCTTTTTTTCCGCTTCGTGGAGCGTGCTTGATTTTGATGCGTCTGTTGAAACAAACGCACGCCCAATTCCAAACGAGGAATATTCTTTCCATTACGTCATTCACGCTTCCACTCGAAATATAACAAATTGTCGCACTTCGTCTTCCTCAAACGTCACTGAACTTCGCGCTCGTGTTTGAATAAAGTGGCAACATATCTCTTTGCGTATTAATCATCTTAACAATAATTTAAAAAAAATAACGTTATAGTTTGCGTCGAATGCAACGAAAAAGATGGTTTTTTTTATTTTCCAAATGTCCTTTGGCAGATTTAAGGAGGTTGGAGCGTTAGCCACAATCGAAGGTTAAATTTAATTAAAAAAATACATGTTATTGTTTAGACTATACTGACTCTTTGTGAATTTTTTAAACTTTTTTCACCACTCAACACCAGAGTTAAAAAATAGTTTAATGTATGTAATTTAACGTGCTGTTAGATGGGCAAGACTTTCACACTAAAGGTTATGTATTTTTTTGTTTGTTATTTAGCACCAAGCTGAACCATTTATAACAACGGATTAACGCAAACTGAACCTTTGTAAACATTTAGAAAAAAAAAAATCCTCATCTTGTCGATCGTAAACCATGGGCCAATAATGTCGTGATGTAAATATGAATAGGCATAATTATAAATAACTCAAAATTTCATTGTGAATTGTATAAAACATTCGTTGTCGTAGTTTTTTCATAATAATCATCGATAATGTTATACTTTTTCCAGTTGGTAGTAACACAAAAGTTTTTCCACTGTACGTAATAAAAATATTAAAATGCATTATTTTGCCCTTTAATTATATATGTAAAATCCTCCAACCTCCTAAAGCTATTAAAATCGTGTAAACATCTTTTAGAATTCTCTTTTAGCTATTTACAATCTGAATTTGCATGATACGATTTCGAATAAGAATTAAGGTAACAAATGAAATAGAATTTTCGTTGCATTCCAACGATTGCAAACTTTAACGTTATTTTTTCTTATTATTTGTTATAAACGGCATACTTTTCGAGTTAAGCCATCCTACTCATCAGTTTCGAGCGAAAATAGTAACAAAATATCTCAGAGGAAAATTTTGAAATAATTCCAAGTTATCTAGTATAAGCCTACGCAACTTTTTACACCCTTGGCATTTCCTCTTAAACCCTATAGTTCTTGAGCTACGTTGCCTTTTCCAAAATTTCTATTTTTCAGCCAACACGAAAATGGAGCTCCTGCTACCCCGTTCAAGTTTATCATGGATAAACATGACAAACATTTTTTCCATAAATCATGCACCCAATTCTCGATGGTAAAAAAAAAGCCGAAAAACAGTCACGTGCAAAAGTGCGGACCGGGTCGAAAAAAAATTATAAAAAATATTTTAAAAAACAGCAAAACAAAGTTGAATTTGTTCCCTTCGAAACGCCGTTCGGTAAATTTGGTTATCTTTCTTGTTCACGAAGGTATATAACTTTCAGTGCAGCAAGAAATATCGATTGGTGTATCCAAACTTTTGAGTGGCAGTGTACTTAATTTTCTCACACGCAGCTATGTCCAATAAAACTTCAACTTCGGAGTTTCGCAAAGTCCCGATAAATCGTTGTCGAGAATAAAGAATCAGAATCTTCGAATTCTGCTCCGTTTTCAAAAATGAAAAATCCTGAATTTGGCTCTACGTTCAATGACAATAAAATTCCAGCTCAATTTACGATTCTCCATTTTTAAAAACATGAATGAAATCGTCTACGTTGTAATATCTTTTGTCTCGAAAACGCCGAAGTGGAAGTGACAAAAACTTCGGTATTCACCAACTTTAATATGCAAAACTGCGCTTTTCGCCTCCTCATTGATCAGACGATTTAAAAAAAAAACAGCCAAGAAATTGGCGTTGAATTCAATAAAGTGTTAAGAAGTTAGGCTACTGTGAAAATGACGAACGCTCGTTCGTCGCTTGAGGCGACTCAAATTGAAGAGGAAGATCCAACATATGGTGCAGGAATCGCGGATTGAAGATAAACTTATGATCGCAACGATGAAACTGCCAATAAAACTTTATACGCGCTTTTCTCGAAACTGTATTTTTCAAAACGGTGTACACGATTTTTCAATATCTAATGAACGGATTGACTTGAAATTTGGTACACTTATTGAGTGTAATAGTAGTTTAGTCTTGACCGAAGTTTTCCTTCTTAACATTTTCTTTCCATCAGTTATTAATAACAATGATGTCATTTTTCCTCGAAAAATCATCATTGGAATTTGTTTTCGATGATTGAAACACGATGACAGAAAAAAGCTCGGTCAAGTCTTAGCCAATATGATCAATTTGATGAAAAAGCTCGTTTTTTTTGTTTCAGATCAACTGGGTAGCCAAAATCAAGTACACCGTTGAGCTCCTCACGTTCAAAGGTCCTTGACGAGATTGTTTGTAACTTTAATATTTTAATATTATAATAATGATATTAATAATATAATAATATAATAATAATATTATAATATTATAATAATTATATTAATAATATAATAATATAATAATAATATTATAATAATTATATTAATAATATAATAATATAATTTTTTAATGAAATTTGGTACACAACTTTGTTAATGAAAACACGTCGCAAATTTTGGTTAAAAGTTCGGCAACTCGGCATGAAATTTTATCAGTATACCGGGATGTATTTTTCCTCGATTATAACTGAAAATCATTTAATTGTTAAAAATTCGAATTCGTGAAAGGAACACATTAAGGCGGATCGTAATATGAACGAAAGTTTCGCACTCCTTGCGGTACTTTCTCCATCGAATGGAACCATCAATCGTTTATTCGAATTATTTTCTTTGTTCCTTTTCGCGTCTCCCCAGTGGCCGCAACGATCGTATGTGTATTTCGTTTGCCGTCTTTTTGTCTTCTCTCTTTCTCATTGTGCCGTTGCGAAACGACAAGACGGGACGCTTCATAGTAAGAAGTAGAAAGTGCCAGTTCGATCGACCCGGCGGCTCACACTACTGACTCTCCTTGCACTTGTACAGACAACATTTCACATATATGACACTTCGAGCCCCGTGTTGCCGGCTGCCCAAACAAACCCAAACAAACCCAAACATCTGTTTCGAAGGCGAACCTCGACATTTGTTCTTCAATATCGTTGATTTTCGGGACAGGTCCTCAAAGTGAATTTCATATAAATATGCTTACACTCATTCGCATTTAGCGGATCATCACAGGGTAAAATTGTCAAAAAATCGATTTTTATTGCCTTACGCGATAGTGTAGACTATAGATACTATATATAGAATATAGTTTAATCGTAAGTGGACAATTTACATGGAAATTCCGCACTCGAAATTTTAAACGCATTTTGCTCGAAATGTCGTTTTTCAAAACGGCCCACACTCTCAAAGGAAGAGTATTCCAGCTATCCGTCTTAAATGTTGACACAACATTCTTCACGCCATTCTTTGTCTCGCTATGAAAGCTATTTTTTTAATCTTCATATTTTTTTTAACGAAAAACTGTCGAAAAGTAGGCCAAATTCGATCATTTTTTTCAAACCGCCGCCATTTTGTCAATTTTGATTTTAAAAAACCTCCATAGCCAGATAGCGGCTTTCATACTGATTAATAATCTTTTTACAAATTTTCTTTCAGATATTTACGGCCACAGCCGTGTACACAGTGAGGACTCCTTTTTCTCGAAGACATTTTGAACTGTTAAAAAAAATAAGAATAAACGTTACAAAATTTA
>OY723396.1:14998397-15018716 GCA_963210295.1 Ophion ellenae
ATGGACTCATATTCATTTAACTTGAATAGCAGGGTTTGTTTACATTTCGTAAAAAAATCAGACCCTTCGATTTTGGCCAAAAAAAAAAATCTGCTTGCTTTTAATTCGTTAAGAATTCTGTGCCCTGCGGTTCATATTTAGATGCAATTTACCAGCTGCGACATTATTCGTAGAAAAGCGTCCACCAGAGTGATGTACCGACATAAAAACTACGATACTGCGGCTTGGAGGCCCCGAAACTTTTTAATTGGCACATTGCCGAGCTTTTTGTACGCATCCACCTGAGGGTATAAACAACAAGCTAATTATATTTCTTTATTATCCATATAAACTCGAATACCCCAGCTCTGCAGTGTTGAACTTTGCTGTATTTGTCTGGACGTGAAAATGTGGACTGCGGTAGGATGCAATAATAACAGAAGGTCCAGAAAATGTGCATCAGCAGAAAGCAATTTTCTTATTTACTCAATTATAAATTTATTTAACCCCGCAAGTGGAAATTGTATCATATTGATACAAACTCGAGGTTTTTTTTGTAGCAAACTCAATTGCGGAAAGGATCTGGCGTTATTATCAATGTTTCACTTGAAAATGCTTCTACTCCGTCCATTAAAATCGAGCTGCCGAATGTCTCAATCTTTATTTCTCTCAACCCACATTTCGAAAAAGTGTATCAAATTTCACGTGAAGGATACTTCGAAGGGGGGACAAAATTGAAGTTTACGTATCTGTACATTTTTGCCGGACAGCTCAAGGAGGTAAATCACATTCCATATATTTTTGTCGATTTTGAACGGAAATTAAGGATTTTGGGAGAAATGAATGGTGAATTCGTATTCAGGGCATAAAAATACATCAATATGAACATGTAGAAAAAATATTTAAAATACAATTTTTTCTCCTGTTTCGGCTAAAAATAAGTGGCTTTGCTGAATCGTTGATTATTTTTTTTCTGTTCCGATTTGGGACTCCACTCTATGCACATTCTCTTCGTTATCGTATTCTCTCCAAAGTGCCGTTTGTTTCATTGAGTTTCGATAATTTCTCGATTTTTGGCACAATTTCAAACCTGGACCATCGATTTTTGCGAATTTTTCCATTAATATCCCTTTGCATCGTTTTCGGCCATTTTTCAGGTGGAATTTCCGGGAAAACTAATTGAGATATCGGGATGAATCAAGCCGCATTCTTTAAGTCTACCAAACATCCTTTTTTAAAACCCCCATCAAATTTATGTTACTCAAATAGACTCGACGATACGGCTGTTTGAAGTTTTTCGATTTTGGCGAATCCGGAAGTGGCGAAAAGGATCGAAAAAAAATTTCGACTTTTAAACCGTTTTGACAGTCTATCTATTTTTTTCCGTCGATTGCGAATACGACCAAGTTTTTGCCGAAAATTCAAAATTCCGCGAGCTGAACTTGTTTCCAACATTTTTGATAATTATAAATTTAATTAAAAAATTATATTTTTGATAAATAAAAAAAGATATTAAAAATGCATAAAATGTTCTCATCCCGGTAAAAAATAAGTAGCACTAAATCGTCGATAATTCATTTTCGCTTTGAATTTGGAACTCCGCTTTGTGTGCATTCTATGCATCATCGTTTGCTCTTTGAAAAGCCGCTCGATGTATTAAGCTCCGATTATTGTTCGATTTTTAGCAGACTCACAAAGAAGGTGCATCAATTTTCATCAATTTTTTCATACTCTAAACATCATTTGAAATTGTGAAGAAATATTTTGAATCCACATACGCATTTTCAATACAGAAAATAACAACTAAGATGAGGAACTCGAAGTGAGGGGTGGGTCACCCCCTTAAGCCTGCTATCTGGCAAAAGTGCAAAAATACGTAAACTTCAATTTTATCCCCCCCTCAAAGTGTTACTCGCTTCATTCAATTTAATGCACCCGTTTCGAATGTAGGTGAACGAAAGAAAAATAAGGGGGCGGTATATCCCTTAATTCTTGTTTGTTTCTATTTACGATTTTTCAATGGTTGATTTTTCATCGTTTTGCGCGAAAAGAATTTTCGTTTTTGTTTTACTGAAATCGGTAGAGTACTTGCGGGTGTGAAACGACAAATCAGCATTCGACATACTTCACTCCAAGGGATGGTTTCACCCTTTTAAACAGCTTCTCCATTGATAAAAAAATACGTATCTGCCAGTTTTGAATGCTCTATCGTATATGCGAGTTTCAACAAAACCGAAGGCGGACACCAAAGTCATGTAAGTGGATATTGCTCACCCGAATCTGTTCGGCACATATCGTGAACTGCGTTTTATTTATTGCCTCGAGTGCAATCCATCTCCCAAGTTTAACTTCGGCTTGCCTCGAGCGGATCTGAGGTCGAGCAGAGATGAACTTTGCACAATTCCAACCGGCACATGTGTATTGGGTATTTCCAGACGGAATATAGTCACCCAAAGTTGAACCGACGATCAATGCTATCAGTTTCCCACTATTTTATTCAGTACACAGCTCGTTGATCAATTTATAAATCTAAATATAAATTGGAGGCTGTGACTTGCTCGACACACTGACAAATACGAAAGTTGAACGAAAAATTTGCAATTTTCCTCAGCCAAAATAGAATTGACAACTGGTTTGAAATAAACGCGATATCGATCAAGTTTTAAATGTTATTGAACCGCATAATATTGATCTTCCTAACACATTTTTTTCGTAAAAATGAAAATAAAGGTAAAGTGACACACACGGGGAATTTCGACGCCGTGCCCTTTTCGCGGTAGTGCCCCATCGGTTTTTCCCGACAGAATGCTGCAGCCTACCACTCGATCCATACTCTGCTCAAGTGAGTGACACACCCGCATTTTGTCACGATTATTATTACCTGCACGATAGTTTTTGGAGTTTTTCTCAATTATTTTTTCCAACACTGGAATGGTCTGAGTGTCAAAAGGCGTGTTTTTGTCAGAGCTAGATTAAGATTCTCTTCGGTTCACGGCTAGCCCAATTAAACGTTGAAGCAACGTGTACAATTTTGACACGTGTTGACTGTGGTTTAGATGGACAAGTTTAAACTCTGTACGTGTTGATTGTAATTCCATCGTACACGTTTCAGCTCTACACATTTTGACTGTATTTCAATCGTACACATTTAAACTCTTCACGTGTTGACTGTATTTCAATCGTACACGTTTAAACTCTTTACGTGTTGACTATATTTCAATCTATACGTTTAAGCTCTACACATTTCGATTGTTTTTCAATCGTACACGTTTGAATCCTACACCTGTTCGCTGTATTCTAATCGTACACGTTGAAACGGCACACATGTTCGCTGTATTTCAATCGTACACGTTGAAACTCTACACGTGTTGGCGGTATTTTAATCGTACACGTTAAAACTGTATATGGGGTGACCGTGTTTCAATCGTACACGTTGAAACTCTACACGTGTTGGCGGTATTTTAATCGTACACTTTAAAACTGTATATGGGGTGACCGTATTTCAATCGTACACGTTTGAACTCTACACGTGTTGGCTGTATTTCAATCGTACACGTTTAAAACGTACACGTGGTGACTGTATTTCAATAGTACACGTTTCATCTATACATTTTTTTACTGTATTTCAATCGTACACGTTCGAACTCTTCGTTTTAGCTGTATTTTAATCGTACAAGTTTGAACTAAACGTGTTGACTGTATTTCTAAACTACTCGAACTAGTTCGAACTACACGTTTTAGCTGTATTTTAATCGTACAAGCTTAAACTAAACGTGCTGACTATATTTCCATCGTACACGTTTAAACTCTACACGCATTGACTGTATTTCCATTGTATAAGCTCAAACTCTACACGTGTTGGTTGTATTTCCATCTAAGACGTTTAAACCTGACACGTGTTGCCTGTATTGTAATCGTATACGTTCAAACGCTACACGTTTCAGTAGTATCCTACACGTTTAAGCTCTATACGGGTCAACCGAGGCCTACACGATTTCAATTCTACAGTTTTCGACGGTACCGAGGCCTTTTCCAACTCTTCACATTTTCACGCTACACGTTTAACATATATGCATTCCTACTCCACGCATTTCCACCCTACATATCCTAGATATTTGCCCCATACTCTCCGACTACACACTTGATCTCTCCGCCTTCAAACCCTACACGTTTCCTTCTACCTTCAACTTTACGCGCCCGTTCCCTCGCACTCACCAACCAACACACCCAAACTGGCCGACAGAAATTCCGGTCCGATTAACCGTGTAAAATGGAAACGTGTAAAGCGATCCCGGGTAGCGTAGTATCTAGCGGGCGATGTTTTCCCTCCGCCGGGATAGTTATGGACGGAGCTCGCGTACGTGAACTGCATTGAGCCTCACGTTTCCATTCGACTCCGAAGGAACGAGAGAGAGAGAGGAGAGAGAGAGAGAGAGAGAGAGAGAGAGAGAGAGAGAGAGAGACGCGTACACGTAGTGAACTGTTGTATACACGTGAAATGCCGTGAGTGAATTCATAGTGACGGCCGCATGAAGAATATGTCGAACGAACAGAGATGAGTTAGAGCCTTGCGGGCAACGTGGGCCGATTCACCTTGGACGTATTACGACGAGACCTTACGGGAAGACAAGACCGCGAACTCTCGTCAACCTTTTACATATCCACACGGACACTCTGAATACAAACATGCACACACCCAATGTATCTCTGCGAATCCCCGAAAGCCTGTGCGAACGCTCGTCTATTGCGGGGGCTGTGTATACGATCCGTGTATTCGTGTACCACACGCACCGGTGTGTACAGCTCCATGACGTTAGCAACGCGCGGCCACATTACGGTACATTCGGATTTGCTCTATTGCTATGATGACCTTCCCTTGCGTTTGTTATACCTTACTAATTACGTGAGTGTACATCTATGTGTATACGTGTTTGTGGGTCTGTACGTGCATAAATCCATACACAAATGCACATATTTATGTGAATTGCACAAAACAACGTACATTCGTGAGATAGCTGCATATCGAATGTTAGTAGGCACAGAGGTGTACTCCACATTACTCAACTCATATACCAAAACATACTCGCTTGTTTACTTGTGAGCACTATATACACCGGGTGAGGCAACTACTATAAGCAGTAGAAATAGTTTCTGACCTATCAGACTTAGGAGAAAACTTTTCTCACAAAAGTTGCACGGTTCGAACGGGGTCATCGAGCGGTGGCTACGAGGTTCGTCCAGGTGAAAACGCTTCGGAGATTTCAAGGTCATCATCATTTTTTTTAATGGGACCACTATTTCTTCTTCAGAATTTTGTCGAGGAGATAAAAATAACTTCTCGCACCAAATTTCAAGATGATCAATCGATATGTAGTAAAAAAAAATTGAAAAATACATTTCAATGTTTTTAGCCTAGAATCGATTAAGGGGTTAGGCCACAGTGACGGGTATGAAATCATGTGCGAATTTAACAATTTTTTTTCGCATGAAAAGGTGATTCACTCATACAATTAATTACTCATCTATTTATACTATACGCTCAAAGTCGATGAAAAGAAATGTTCTTGCTATAAATCGAATAATAACTTATTCTTATGATGATCAAGCACCGTTTTAGCGAGTAAAAGATCGATTTTTTGAAAATTCTACTGTGGCCTCAACCCCTTAACAAAAACGGGGCAAACACTTACTCGTATGAAAGGTGCTGAACGTGATGGCCACGACTGTCAATACACGCTTGCAATCGGATTCGCATTGATTGTCTTATTAGTCAGGTCGGTCTGTATTAACGAACAGGCTCTAATTGACCTTCTTATAGTTCAAAACTGAGCAAAAATCATACTTAATCGATCGTCTTGAAATTTGGTGTGTGAACTTATTTCTAGTTCCTGTGTAAAATTTTGAGAAAATAGAATAGTAGTTTCACGTAAAAAAGTGCAGGTGTACTGTAAATCATCGAAGCGCATTCACTTGGATAAACCTCGTACCACTCGATGATCCCCTTTGAGCTATGCAACTTTTGTAGGAAAAGTTTTCTCCCAAGTCTGATCGCTTAGAAAATATGTCTACTGCTAATAGTTGTTGCCTCAACCGGTATATACAGGTATATCCCATGTCCGATTTTAATCTTCCACCTGATTGATCTCGAAAAATACTGCTCCGATCAAGTATTGAGTAAAATAAAACTTTTAGGATTCAGAGGGGGACGTTGACAAAAATCTTTATGATAAAAAATTCAGTGGCGACGTTAAGATGGCCGACATGATTTTTCCAAATGGCATGAATTCACGAAAACATTTATCAGGTCAAAACTAACAACTTTTGTAGGAAAAGTTTTTTGACAACGTTCAGAAATGTTAGGTTAGAGTACAATTTTTTACTATGTTAGCGCTAGGGAGAAAGTACCACGAAGAGGTAAAGTCTTCAACATCCCTGGTGTAAGTGTGCGTGTGAGTTCGTTTAGGTTTGTCCGATAACCCGAACGAACCTAAACAAGGATTAGGTTTCTGCGGCACGACACTTCGGCTAAAAAATGGTATTCTAACCAACACATTATGAACGTTAGCAAAAAGCTTTTCCTACAAAAGTTGTTAGTTTTAGCCTGATAAATGTTATGGTCAAAAAATTCATGATCGCATTTTTTTTTTAAATGTCGACTATCGTTACGTCGCTATTTTGAGTGTTGAACCAAAAAACTTTTTTTTAAGCAGGTACGGTGATTGTAGCAAGTTCAAGATAAAAGCCCGATTTTTTTTATAGCATTGTCGAGACCTTCGTGCATGCGTATGCGGAGTTTCCACGAGATTTACCGTACACTTTCCGAGTTATTAATTGTTAACGTTGGTGAATTAGTCACAGGTAGACGACAAAATGTGCCTGTCCTCTCATATATCGATTTTTTTGTGCTACTTGGAGCCAAGAAACACGTAAATAAAACTGATGGTTGCGTTCGTTGAATCTTTGTGATCGATAAGGCACCTTGAATTGGAATGCTCACCGCAGAAATAAGCAATAAATTTAGAAATAAAGTCGCAAAAATCGAAGTTTTCGGAGAGCGAGACTTCTCGTGACGTAACAGCAGCCATCTTGCTCGACGTGTGGCAACGCCGGATACCCGCGCAAATTTGATTCGTCTATCGGATATTTTCAACGCGAATTAAAAATATGATTGTGCGAACCGTACATTTTTTAATGGGTTATAAAGGGCCTTTCGTCGATATTTACTTGAAGTTCTTTTACGTACAGCAAAGGCATCTCAATTTTTCTGGCGACATGTACCTACCCAACGCATCTATATATAAATTCAGCATGGGAGAACTGTCATATAAAATAAACGTTCCTTTTTATACCTGCAAATATTGTGAAAATTGTGAAAGGGAAAAATAACATAACAATCGATGAAATATGTTTTGACTTTGGACAGATTGGACATTGAACATTGAGGTTAACTTCAACGCGACGTTTTTTTATTTGCAATCGCAATATTATCTTTTCATTTTCTAATTCTTGTCCGTCAGAATCTACATTTGTCTCTAAACTGGACTTCAGGTACAATCCCGTTACTCTTTTGATAAACTTCCACAGTATTTTCATTCTCCATGTTAACCGGCTACAAAAAATAATAAGCCGGGCGCGTGGAACCGATGACAGCCACCGAAAATGCGACGATGTTAAACGTCAACGATATGGCGTACTACTGAAGTCGAGTAGTAGATTATTAAGGTTGTTTCCATATTATAAAAATAATAGGAAACTCGAAATTCAATACTTAAAAAATATTTCTCGAAAAATAGGCCATATACATATATCTAAAACGTGGCGATATTGCGGCGTGAAATAGACTCTAAGTTTACTAGCATGGTCATCACCGTACCTCCTTAACGTCCCCTTTTGGACCTCGAAAGTTTTGTTCTACACAATACCGTAAAATGGGGTTACTTCGAACAGACTTTCGAAGTTTTTTGTAGGCAACTGTTTCCTTAACGTCCTAAATTCCAACTTTTTTGCGCCCATAGAACAATGTGTCCTTTGGCTATCAAATGTATAAGAAAGTCAAGCCCCACCCTTCCCACAATTTTTTTCTTCAAGTGTCAAAGTAACCTCATGTGTAGGGTTTTTTGACAAGACATTGAAATGCAACTTATGTCAAAGATTGAGGGTTACTTTGACATAATTTTGATGAAAAGAATTAACATTTTTTGCATTATACATGGAATTAAGTGAAAAACAACGATTTTTTACAAGTAAATTGTCATCATTATTGAGGAAACATTTTACATGAAAAAATCGAGTACCTAGAGTACTATTATCGGCACTCGATCAGTGTTATAATTATCATTGAGATCAACATCAACTTGAGCAACATTACAATCAAATTTAGCAACATTATAATAAACGTGAACAACAATTTTAAACACACTTAAATGCGCACACATGTAAACCATATTTTGGCGCTCTGTTAAAGTAGCCCCAAAAACTGTCAAAGTGACCCTTAATGTCAATTTAACCCCGTTTCACGGTACTTGATCGGAGCAGTATTTTTGGAGATAAATCAAGTGAAAGATTAAAATGGGACACCCGGTGTATATATATATATATATATATATATATATATATACAGGGTGTTTGGCACCCTTTATGTAACCCAAACAAACATTAAACGCGTTTTTCTCGAAACAACGTTTTTCGACGGCTTGTTGGTAAAATCTTCGAAACTACTGAACCGATTCTTATGAAATTTTAACCACATATTCTTTACAACTATAGCTATAGCGCATATCAAGGATTGTTTTTAACTTTGATATTTACTATTTTTTTTGCCAAAAACAGTGAAAAAATACGTTTTTCTTTGTTTTTTTTCGAAATTGTTATTTTGTTATTTTTTTATTTTTGCACATACTGAATCTAAAACCGTTTTTTTTTTGTTTCGGATGATCCATCTTCGAGATTTCATCAACAGCGCAGACATACAATTTTTGTAGGACATTTTTTTAACTACCATTTTCGTCTATAAATAGTGACTTAAATAAATAAATAAAAAATCTTAAGGTATTTCGAAAGTGTATTTATTAAGTGTAACAACTTTTATATCAATATATATAAAATGAACCTATCAAAAAATTTCTTGAAAATAGCCTTTTTTAGCCTCTAAAGTCAGAAGACCCCTTAATTACCGTGACACTTAGGACATAGGGTCTAAGGGTGAAAAAAGTAGCAACGAAGCCCCAAAAATTTGTGTTTGTCCATGCGCCAAACACCTTGTATATCAGGGTGTATCTTAACTACTAGTTTTCTGTTCGTGAATATCTCGGCCAATTTTTGTCGCATGACATTTAAGGGGCTATACCAGTGTGACACTTTCAAAAAATCGTTTTTTTTGCCTTTTTGGACAGTTTATACTTTCAAGAATATTCTGTACAAATTTCAAGGCCGTATCTCTAATCAATTTATCTTGCAAAAATCGATAGTTAAATCTTTAAACACGTTTTTCTCGAAACGAGATTTTTCAAATTTGCTGACATGGTAACTCAAAGAGCAATTATCCGATTGACTTGAAATTTGAACTGAGTACTCTTGAATATATTTACTCTACAATGACGTAGGATATTTTTGATTGGATGAAAATTGACGATTTGGCATTGAAAAAAACGACCATTTTATAGGCAAGAAAACAGACGTTTTTTTCATAACTACGCCATTTTGTTAGATTTTGATATTTTTCGAAAATCCTACGTCATTGTACAGGAAATACCTTCCAGTTTAACGACATTTTTTCCTTTTTCGGTTTCAGCTACTCAATCGGCCGGAATCATGTCAGCAGTGGAGGAACTTCTTTTTTTGGCGCCTTCGAAGGCAGCGCATAAGTCGCTTGGATCTCAATATTTTTCTATGAAAAAATTGTGTAATATAGGTCAAATATAGCCAAATATATTCTTAATTTTCCGAAACATTTAATTGAGTACTTTTCTTCCAAAAAAATCCCGAAATTCACCCAAATTTCTTCCAAAAAAAAAGCGTTTTGCTCGAGAAGAGACACCCCGTATGCTCACGAACGAAAAACTAGTATTTAAGATACACCCTGTATATGTGTGTGTGTGTGTGTACGCGGCCCGAAAGCGACGAATGGAATTTTTTGCTCCATTGTCCGTTGTCTCGTTCCATTCATTTGAGCTTCGTGAAACGGAACTGAGGTCTCCGGGGACACGATAAAAGCACACACATCACGAACTTTATACGGGACATAATCATCGTTGAAATTCACGCGTGGGATAAGTTACGACCGAACGCACACACTCCAAAGCTTTTTATTCTAGGATCGCCGCGTGTTTCGTCATTCGCGCTCTTTAGCCTCATTCAAATTGAATCGACCATTCGACGAGGATCGCATCGACCCTCGTGCGCTAACGTTATCGTACCGGGGAAACAGAAATACACGAACGGCAGCCTCGAAATTCCGTATCGACTCGGCACTGCAGAGGAGGACGAAGCGAAACACGAGAGACGCCTCTCGCGATCTTATTTTCATCCCAATTGCACACACGGACGGTATGACGCGATATGAAGTATTTTATACAGAGGGAATTCCGGGTCGAATAGATCGGGTCGTGACTCTCCGCAAATATTATATCTTTCATTTTTTATCCGACGCGCTCGTACGACTCATGGGATCTTTAAAAAATATTTTTTTTTTCACTTTATTCATTGATTTACGCACGAATTTGACGAGCTTTCCGATCATTTGTTCATATCCGTCGTCAACAAGCGGGTTGAGGGTCTGAGTTTAATTGATTGGAAAAATACGCGGGTCGAAAGTGTTTTGCGATTTCTGTTTCGCAAGAAACATTGTATTGTGAAATCTGCGGGAACAAGGTTTCGAAGTAATTGAAATAAAAACAATCGGTAGGGTCGAAAGAAAAGAAGCTTGAAAAGAACTTCATTGTTAAGGGGAGATATATACCTGGGAGCCGGAAAAAAGGCCATTTTTGTGAATTTCTTCAAGGAAAACTATTTGAAATTTCGAATTGGGGTTTTAATTATCTAAAAGTATATACATTCAAAAATATGTTCAATTTTCTTTATATAAAAATATCAAAAATATACAAGGATATTGTATGATCCTTGGAGCGTCGTAAAAAAATCTGCGTATACGGTACCCACTAGCGTTTCTTGAAAAATCATCTGAAAAAAAAACCAAAAAGATTATTAAATTAGATACTATAATCTAGTACTTGTCATAGCCGATTTTGAAAATATCGATTTATGACAAAATGGCGGACGTTTGAACGTAAATAGTGATTTTTGGGCCAAAAGTTAGTTATTATTTTGCCTATAAAACAAAAACGAAGTAACGGGAAAAAAAAATCCTATGACAAGTACTAGACAATGGTGTATAGAATAACCACAAAAAACCTCAAAGCAATCGGTTCATTGGTTTTCCAGAAATTTTGGGTACCGATTTGAAAAACGTGGTTTTGGGAAAAACGCGTTTGAAAATTTGGGAATGAATAAATCATGAAATTTGTCAACTTACGTGGAATCATCGAAACCAGGCCCATAGTGTAGGTCTTCTACGGTCGACGGAACGTTCATAGCTTCTAAATCGATTTTTTCGACCATCTAGGTGTATATCTCCCCTTAAGGCCTTAGGCCACTCTAGAGGCCGAAAAAATAGGCTTTTCGGGGATTTTTTTTTCAGAAAAACTACAAAATAAATCGAGTTTACAAAAAAGGTGTTTATCATACATATCAGTGACTATATACAATAATTTTTTCAAAGCGATTAAGTTATGTTTCCGGCCAACTTAAAAAGTGCAGTTTTGAGATAAACGCTGCACAGCCGCCATTTTGAAATTAATCGCTTCAAAAAAATTATTGCATACAGTCACTGATATGTATGATAAACACCGTTGTTTGTAATCTCGATTTATTTTGTAGCTTTTCTGAAAAAAAAATCCCTTTCGGCCTCTAGAATGGCCTAACCCCTTAATATATCGATATTTTTATCAAATAAAGATATTTATGAATATTATATTTGTAGTATCGATATACAGGGTGTTAGGAAGGTCGATGAAAAAGCTTAAGGGGGTGATAGGTCACCTCGTTAGGGACACATCCAACCTAAGTTACCTTAGTCCAAAGTCTAAGGATTTCGAGTTATCATGGTACGTATGATTTTTGGAAAATTTCCCAAAAATTAGGTACAAACTCGTTTGCTTCTTATGTTAATGCTAGTTTTTCAAATTAGCATTAATATAAGAGGTTTTTTGAACTTATTGACACGTTTTTATTTATTCAACACGTCCCATTTAGTTAGTTGTGTGGATACAGATGATTGTATTTGTGTTTGTCGATTGAATACACATTGAGCTAAGATGCAAATAAGTTATTAGTTACTAATTATTGTCTGTTTGAACATTATGAACGAGTACCTAATATTGGGAAATTTTCCAAAAATCACTCACCATAACTCGAAATCCTTAGACTTTGGACTAAGGTAACCTAGGCTAGATATATTCCTAACGAGGTTATCTATTACCCCCTTAAGACTTTGCATCGAACTTCCTAACACCCCGTATATATTATTATTTAATATTCATGCGTTATTATTATTATTTCTTATTAATAATATTTCTTTATAAGTACGATATTTATAAATACATGCAGATATTTAAATCTTCTTATCACACGAGCTCACTATCTCGGCGCGTCCGGCCTGTGCAACGTTCGAACCACCATCCTTTACAGATATTTATATTTCATTATGTTATAATATTTTTTCATTTACTGTTATTGATTTCTATTATTATTTATTAATATTTAGTTGTGATGAATATATTTATAAATATTTATAAAATCTTTATTTTTTAGACGGTTTTCTTTATTAAGGTATTCCTTTCGCGGAGGGCCGTATTTTATGGAGGCATAAGCAGGGCCCTACCGAATCATTGGTGAATTACAGTGGCGCTAAATACAAATAAGTCACAAATAATTACTATACCCAAAGATATATATATATATATATATATATATATATATGCATTACTAAATATAATTTTGGTTACATCTTATTTCCACTTTCTCAGAGTTATTAAAAAATGTTTCGCATTTCCGCAAATATTTTAGAGAAACCCATCATCTCCTAGAATTTGATAAAATTCGGATATCATTCAATGGAATATCTTGTTTTTTTTCTTTTGAAACTATTTATTTTGTATAACATCAATGCTCCATAATGTTGGAGTGCAACGAAAATTCTTCTATTATTTTTTCATTTCTTTATTTTGATGACCATCTAAACCCTTCTTTCCCAAGTTCAGGTTATGGAACCCTGATTAGGATCTTCAAAAATGTTTCAACGATTTTTGTAAATGAGCAAAAACATTGGGCAATACGAAATAAAAATATTCGCGTTGCATCCCAACGATGCACATTTCAATACCATAATGCTCGCAGAGAACAATTGGATATTTTAATTTAGTTTACTTTAATTCTTAGCTTACCGTATATATTATGTTTTTTTTCTTAATTTAGGGAATAATTCCTCGCGTGCTTAATTATTTTTCTGTGGTGGAATAATATCGAGCATATGCGGGTCTTTTCACGGTAAAGTACACGTTGATGACCCCCACAACGGGCACACACTGTGCCATTACTCTCGGTATTACTCCACCCCCCCCCCTCCCTCTCTCTCCCTCTCTCGCGTGTCTAATATCTTCCATTAATGCTTTTCCGCCCACGCAAATATGTCTACTGGTCACCGAGAGCTCCGCACGCACTGCCGCCAATGCCCATAAATCTTGCGCGCCGGAATGAGCAAAAGACGATGCAGGATAAAATGCGCGCCCTTTGGGCAATTAGCGAGCGCGCCTCGAAGTTTATGGTACAAAGTGTAATAAATGCTGTACCCGGATACGCTCACGGTGTATACGATCGACACCAAATTTTCTTTACCCAACAAATATCATACATTTACGTTATCATTTATTGATATGCCGTTATTCAAAATTATGATGAAATAACGATGATATTATATCGGCAAATAAATGCAGTGTGGAGGGAGACAACGAGCGGAAAGAGGGGCAATATAAAAAGTCGAAAGGGGATACATGAGAGAATAAACGATTAAAAAGCAATAATTTCAATAAATGATTGCTTTTAATATTATTTATGAACGACTCAGAACAAAGGTAATTAATACTGAGTACTCAACTGATAGAGATATGTATCGTTATTATTATTGCTCCTATACGGGTAATTCCAATAAAAATAATTTTAGACTTAAGGGGGTCGTCTAGTGTGTCAGATCAAAAGAAGAGAAAACGGCCTTGCGTGACTTCTTTGAAGAAGAGGAAGGTTTACTCTATGGTCCAGGCATAACAGATTGATGGTAAGACCATCTTTTATTATGAATTATATACAACATTCAAACGCGTTTTTCTCAAAACACGATTGTTTCAAACTGCTGCCATGATATCTCAAATACTATTTGATTGATTCTGCTCAAATTTATACAGCATCTTTACTACATATATAACTACAAGTTGAACTAAAATAATTAAGATTGCTTCGTTAGTTTTCTTTTTATCACCTATATAGACCTAAAAAAAAACGAAAAATTGAATTTTTTTTCTAAAACTTAAAAAAAAATTTTTTTTGGAATTCTAACTTTATTTTAGTTCCATGTAGAGCCTCAAGTCTCACGATTAAAATTGCGTTTGGTTTTTTGATTTCAGATAAGCAGAACGGCCGGAATCATGGCAGCAGTGGAGCACCTCTTTATATGTGTTCATGTTGGGCGGTGTATCTCCGAATATATTCTATTTAATGACTTTAAAAAATTCACAAAGTTTGTTTAAATGTTAATAAAAATGATATACAATTTATAAATTATTTTATTTTAATGGTTTGTCAAAAAAAAATCCCCAAAAAAGCACTAAAAAACGGCCTTCACACTGGACGACCCCGTTAAAACTACGGAAGATGTTCAAAGTTGAAAAGAAAATCAGTATTCATATTTATTTTTAAAACATGATATATATATATATATATATATATATATATATAGCGTGGACCATTTAACGTGGCAACCCTAAATATATCCGTTGCTTTTAGAATGACGAAAAAAACGTCAGGAGGTAATTTGATTGATTTCAAAGGGACACAATGGTCAAAAATTCATTTTTGTCAAGGTCATAGTTTTTGCGTTCTCAATGTCATCAATGGTTTTTCAAATGGAAACATGTTTTTTTTTATTAAGACGATGTAGCTGACATTCAGACAAATCCAACGACCTATGATATCATGACCTTGAAATGATTTTTCACCAAAAAACACTTGTAAAAACGGGAAATCGTGATGGTATTGACAATAAGGATATCCGAATAATGTTATTGAATTTTTTGTACAGAAAATTTGTTCGAAGTGATGGCCGTTAACCTCGACACAATTTTTAAGACGTCGGATGAATGATTCTCTTGACCTTCGAATAGTTGCTGGTGTGATAGCGGCGAAGGTTATCCAACGGATAACGGATCAATGGTTTTTCAAATGGGAACATGTTTTTTTGATTGAGACGTTGTAGCTGATATTCAGACGAATCCAACGACCTATGATATCATTTCAAGGTCATGATATGAAAGGTCGTTGAATTCGTCTGAATATCAGCTATAACGTCTTAATAAAAAAACAAACAGGTCCCATTTGAAAAACCATTGATGACCTCGAGAACGCAAAAACTATGACCTTGACAAAAATAATTTGTTCACCACTGTAACAGCCCTTCGAAGTCAATCAAATTACCTCCTGAAATTTTGTTCGTCACTCTAAAGGCTATGGAGATATTTGGGGTGGTCACGTTAAATGGTCCACCCTGTATACAGGGTGTCCCTCCAATCTCTACCACCCGAAATAACTCGGTAATTATCGACGTGACACAAAAAAGTTCCAGACTAAAGTTGTACGGTGTGAAAGCCAATTTTTTTTATTTCGGCGGAGGCGCTGACGCACAGTGAAAGTCACCTCCACTTTTTCAAATGGAATGGTACATTTTTTTCAACCACCTTGTGGAGCACCTCAAGCCGCATAAAAAACATTGGGCGGTCAAAGTCATTCAAGGTCATTCAAGGTCAGTATTGATGATACAAATCTAAATATGTCACTTGTACATGGACATATTTATATTTGTATTTCATTTTAATAAGTGTTCGAAATGACCTTGAACGACTTTGACCCCTGATGTTTTTTATGCGGCTTGAGGTGCTCCACAAAATGGTTGAAAAAATGCACCATTCCATTTAAAAAAGTGGAGGTGACCTTCACTGTGCGTCAGCGCCTCCACTGAAAAAAATGGTCGCATTTGATGGCCCCCTTCACGCCCTACAACTTTCGTTTGGAACAGTTTTTGTGACGAATTTCAGTTGACTAAAAGTCCCACGACCCGTGTAGAGATTGACCGTTGGGCCTGGGACGGGCCTTCACAGTTAGCCTTTCTAGAATATCGGGCCGTGAGTATTTACCAATGAGGTGCCTTTGTAGAAATGATAAGAACGGCCCGATATCGGCCAACAGAGCCAACAATTATTGGGCCAATGATTTAATTCATTGTAGCGCCAATATTGGTGATTGCATTTGGCCCTATGTGGGCTCTCTTAAAGGGCCTATGTAGAAATTGACGACTGGCTCTATGATGGGCCTTCACAGTTGGTATATCTAGAAGTTAGTCTATCTAAAATATTGGGCCGTGAGTTTGTTTGGGTTTGTTTGGGTGCGTGATAAATATTCAACCTATATCGGGCCAAGATTGGCCCGAGATTGGTCCTTATGGATACATATTTCATGGAATAACCTTGAAATGAATTGTGATTTGCGTATATGTCAGATTTCAAAATTGGCATATTTTACTTATGTTGGTTATTTACAAATGCCAATAATACGCCAAGACTTGATTACAAACACTGAACTACAAAATATAGACGATTAATATATGACGTGCCAGTTATTTGCCTATTTTGGCACAATATACAGATAATGAATAACCCAAGGCTTAAATAAAATAAAAGCAGGTATGGTCTGGCCCACTTAGCCAATAAAGGGCTTAGATTAATTAAATGTAATTTCCAGTATTTTAGCATTGCCAGTTTTAAAATTGGCAAATTTCGATGGACTATCACGGCTGTTTATTGGTTTTAACAGATGGGCCCGGATAGGTTTGAGTAATGGGCTGATATTGTGCCAGTTCTCAATTTATAACGGAACAATAATGGGCCAATGTAATTGGGAGTACTTTAGCATCACTAGTTTAAAAATTGGCAAATATTGTTTATCTATCATGACTGTTTAGAGAATTTAAAAAATGGGCCATGATAGGTTTTAACTATGGGCCGATATTGTGTCGGTTTTCAATTTAGAACGAGACAATAATGAGCCAATGTAATAGCCAGTATTTCAGGATTGCCAGCTTTAGGATTGGCAAATTTAGTTTAACTATCACTGCTGTTTATTGCTTTTGAAAGATGGGCCAGGATAATCTTTAGTAATGGGCCGATATTGTGCCGGTTCTCAATTTATAACGGGACAATAATGGGCCAATGTAATTGCTTGTATTTTAGCATTACCAGTTTTCAAATTGACAAATATAGTTCAACCATCACGGCTTATTTTTTGGTTTTAAACGATGGGAAGATATTGTGCCGGTTTTCAATTTATAACGGAACAATATTGGGCCAATGGAATTGTCAGTATTTTAGTATCCCCAGTTTTTAAATTGGCAAATTTAGTTTAACTATCACGGCTGTTTATTAGTTTTTAAAGATGGGCCAGGACAGGCTTTAGGGATGGGCCGATATTGTGCCAGTTTTCAGTTTAGAGCGGAACGGTAATGGGCCAATATTGTTTCTCTTTTGTTGGCTTATACGATGGTCCCAATATTGGCCTGATCATAACATTGGGCAACTCATGGCAACCTCTACATGGGGGTTTTCGAGATTTTGGGCTTTATGTTTTTTTTTTTGACGAAAAACGAACAGTCTATCGAACGCGCATGCCATACTTCCCATTCACGCTTTAATCACTGTTCTTTCGGCATGAATTCTCGTTTTTCACCTGCTGTGCTTTTTTAAATACTTTTTCCATAACTGTAAAATAAACACGACACTTGCTATAAATGTTGCAATATATATTTCATAAATTCTGCAATATAAATTTGCAAATTCGTATTCACTTTCCGTTTTTTTATTATTATTGTGCAGCCCACAAAGGTTCTGTGGCATGCAACGTTCATTTTAAAACATCGTGTAGGGACAAACTATTTTTGTCTCAATTTTTGTACTGAAAAAAAAATCGTAAAAATAAGTTCGTTTCCATTTGTAAAATGAATTATTCAAATAAATTTTCAAAAAATCTTTAAGATTTCAGTTTAGCCGAGTGAACTTTTTTTTGACAGATGACGTATCAGACTATCTGAATTTGGAGCGACGTATTTTTCTATTTCTCGAGAACTGCCTAAAATAATTACATTCCCCACCATATTCCACTACTCGTCCCCCACATGTCTCTAATACAATTACGTGAAAAAGGCGGGAAACTAAATCAATGTAACCGCATGTACACGCACAGTTCGATACAGTTCAGGAAACCCGCGGACGCCGGGCTCGGATCACGCGACGTCCAACGCGCACGTGTACCCGAAGCCCGTGTAAAAGAGGAAGACACCTGAGAGTCGTGGCCGAAAAGGTAAAAAAAAACATGTATCTTTCCGGCGTTATGGACACGAGAAGGCGAGACTTCGTACGAGATACTCCGAAACGGCGCAGTGCACCGTGACAAAGTTTACGAGCTGAAAGTACACACGGGCTTCGGACTCTTTCATACCCTATTATATTCATGGAGCAGCGCACAGTTATAATTCCACCGGTATAGTTGAACAAAAGTTAATCGTCTCGTACGCGAGACTTGCTACGCTGGGAAAGGAGCCCTGGCGTATGCATTTTGCAGAGAGAGAGTTCGATCAAATATTTCATTGTTAGTATTTTTTAGTCCTAAAAAAAATCCACGGGTATAAAAAATAACTGTCGTTCGAAATTCATTGGGAACATTGAAAAGTTCCCATTGAAGGAAACTGGATGGATCTATTGAAAAACAACAAACACAGGTACTTATAATTATCAAAAATAAAATCACCACATTGGTATTTAATATTATCAATAATTATTAACCCTCCTTGGACACACTGGGTCATTTTGACCCGGACGGATTTGAAATAAAATGCTCACTTGCCCAAAATTGAAAGTGTTTAATCATTTCTTTCACAATTCATTTTTGTATTTTCCGAATTTTAATTGTGCAGACACATTGAAAAATGTTCAAAGTGTATCCCGAATTTTTTTTTCAATAAACACTATCCGGGTCAAATTGACCCTGTGTGCCAAAGCCGTGGTCAAATATAAGTGTCTCAAGGAAGGGTTAACGATAGTATTTATTATTGTCAACAATTCTCATTAGTATAATTTCCTATTATTATTAATAAAATTAATATGCCAGTAGTTGTTTGTTTTGATAGATGCATCTAACGTTATTTATGATTAACCAATACTGACATTAATTATTTTTAATAAAAAATTGATACACCAGTAGTTGTTTATTTCAATAGATGTATCCAACATTATTTGTAATCGACAAATACTGTTATTCAATGTTATCAATAATTCTCAATAGTAGTATTTATCATTATTATCAATTAAATTAATATATTGTACAAGTAGTTGTTTATTTAAATAGATGTACTCAACGTTATTTATCATCAATAAATACTGGTATCGTCTATTATCAACAATTCTTAATAATAGTATTTATGATTATTATTAATAATAAAATTGATATGTCAATAGTTGTTTATTTCAATAGAGGTATCTAACGTTATTTATAATCAACAAATACTGGTATTCAATATTATTAATAACTCTTATTAGTAGAATTTATCATTATTATTATTATTAAAACTAATATACGGGTAATTGTTTATTTCAATAGATATGTCCAGCGTTATTTGCAATCAACAAATACTGGTATTCAATATTATTAATAACTCTTAATAGTAGTATTTATCGTTATTATTAATAAAATAAATATACAAGTCGTTATTTATTCCAATAGATGATTCAACGTTATTTATCATCGATAAATACTGGTATCATCTATTATTAATAATTCTTCGTAGTAGTATTTATTATTATTAATAAAATGAATATACCAGTAGTCGTTCATATTCATATCAACGAAAAATCATAAATTCCATTACTTCGAAGGTGCATATGAAGAATCGTCGATTCCCATTGATAAATGAGC